>LBNU01018209.1:110644-126269 GCA_014162995.1 Artemisia annua | reverse complement strand
TCGTATGTTTTTGGTTTGGATTTCACCCAAAGTCGTTTCTTTTCTCATTTTAGGTACTTTTGAAGGGAAAATCACAAAAGAAGCATTTTCGGGCGTTTTCGGAGTGAAAAAGTGCGGAAAACAACAAAAACTCAAAAGACCTTAAAGATCACAGAAGGTGACGCCGTCACACTCTACAAGGTGACGCCGTCAGGAACAAGTGAAGTCCAGAAGTGGAAAAAAGACTCGTGACGGGCCAGAGAGTTCGTAGTGCAAATTGGTGACGCCGTCAACCAAGGCCGTCAGATCTGGAACCAGCAATTATGACCACGTCAAGGGAGGCCGTCTGAAAACCCTAATCGCCGAGCTGACGACGTCACTTATTGGGTTGACGTCGTCAGCCCGCAAAATCTATATATATAGAACGTTTTTCTTTTATTTTAGAAAAATTTTAGAGTGGAGAACTTGGGACCAAAACCCTAGTACGAGTTTTACAGACCTTGGAGGGTATCCAAACCCTTCCAACTTGCATGTTCAATTGAAGATAAGTCTTTATTCATACAATATGTCTATGTGTTGTGTGATATATTTTTGTGCTTGTCTTTCTTTTAATATGCTAGGCTAATTTACTTTGTGTTTGCTTAGATCTAATGAAACCTAACTATTGATTATCATGTGATGTGTCTGTTATGATTGTATTTGGGTGAATGTTTCATCTACGTTAGACTAAGGAAAACTGGCTAATCTCCTATATGGTAACATGCTTGAACGTCTTTAGAAACGTGAATCATATGTGCGTTATTGGTTTTAAGGTAGTATTTCATGCATAGGTTGCTATCGGTGAGCTCATGATAGGATGCTTGACGTATCGTCATAGAGTGAGGTAGGAACTTATAGAGTTAGGGAATTGAACGCACTCCCTACGACTTGTTAGGAATACACCCGTCATCCAAGCAAACTCAACATACTAGTCACATGGTAAAAGATAGTTAGGGAGTAATGAAATCTAAGTAAACACTATTCTCCACCACTGATTTTCTCTAAAACAAAAAAATACAAAAATATAAGTAGCTTAGAAGTAGATAACTTGGGTTAGTTGACTAGCAACTAATTCCGCCCTATCCTCCAAAACCAGAGATTTACTGCTTTCATAAAACATAAAAATACAAAAAGAATCTTCCTCCACCCTTAGACCTAGATTAGAGTAGTTTTTAGCCTAACGAACACTATTCCCTGTGAGAGAACGATCAATCCCCCGGTACTTGCCACTTCACTATACTACATCGGTCAGGTACACTGCCTGGTGGGGATTGCAAGCTTCTCGAGATCCCTCGAGAGGTAAAACGTAGTGCGTGTTGCAATCTACGCGCATCAACTATAACATGTCAATATATGTTTATAAGTGATTTCCTCTTCCGTCAAGTGCAAGAGAAGAACTCTCGACATATATGAAGACTCGAGATGTTATAGGTGTCCACACACAAACGTAACAAGTGTTACGGTGATAAGTTCTGTAAATAATGTCAATGTTTTCCGACTTGTGTGTGAGTCGTGAATAGGGATATTTGTGTGAACTTGGATGGTGATGTAGATCCAAGAAGTCTTGTAACCAGATTAGTTCATGTATTTGTTGTGAGGAGAGTGATGTCCTAGTGTGTAGGTTAGGACTTAGTCGAGTCATTGTGTAAATACGTGGATCGGGTGATGATCCAAGTAAGTCTTGTATGAAGGCTTGGTTCGGGTGAACAACCAAGTGTGTCAATTGTGTGAAGGCTTGGTTAGGGTGAAGAACCAAGTGTGTCTAAGTGTGAAGGCTTGGTTCGGGTGAAGAACCAAGTGTGTCAATTGTGTGAAGGCTTGGATCGGGTGAAGATCCAAGTTGGACAAGAGTGCTTGTTCGTGTGGCCACGTGGGCCTTGGAGTAGATTGGTTCTAGCTACGATTAGAACTCGACATTCCCCTTAGTGTCGTTAAACTTCATGTAAGCTTGTGTATGGATTGCTCCGCCTGAAGGAGTGTGTTGATATAGTGATTGATAACTCTTGAGTGTGGTACTCGGGGAGTGGAGTAGGACGAAGAGTGAGCTTCGTGCCGAACCACTATAAATTGCCACATCTCTTGGTTGTGTTCTTTCCTTACTCTTTACTTTACTTGTTTATTTGTGTATGTTAGTAGTTAATTTGATATCACATAACAAGTAGAATTCGACAAGTTGGCAAAAGAATATTAACCGGACCTAAAAACGGCGAAACGCTTTAACAACTAAAAAGAAACGGTGAAACTATTCAACCCCCCCCCCCTTCTAGTTTCTACACTTTCAACAAGATTCTTCTTTCCTTGTTCTGACATATGTCCAAGCTTCTGATGCCATGTTATTGCAACTCTATGACTTGGACTATGTGAAGCAACATATGCTTCTGCCTCCTCCATTATCTCTCCCTTCAGTTGGTATAAGTTCACAGCCACCTTTTCACCTTTCATAAGTACAAGCGCACCTTTTATAACTTTCATGATCTTGTTTTGTATTTCAACCTTATAACCAAGATCACCAAATTGTCCTAAAGACAATAAATTCTTTTTCAAGCCCTCCACGTGTTGCACATCCCGAATCGTATGAATTGTACCATCATGCACCTTCACCATGATATTTCCAATTCTAATGATCTTTAGTTTATGATCATTGCAACTGTACACAGATTCGCCTCTATAGATAGGTTTATATTGATGAAACCATTCTCTTATTGCGGTCATATGAAAAGTAACTCCCGTGTCGAACAACCATACATCTACAAATCCTTTTCTGCCTTCATTTGCAGGCGCTGCTTCACAACACAGGGCATTACCATCTTCTGAAGTGCTTGCGAAATTTCCCTAAGGATTAGAAGTATTTGAACCCCGACAATCTTTCTTAAAGTGACCCAACTTGCCAAATTTGTAGCATTTAAAATTATGTTTCCTTCCTGTTCTAGATTTACCATGATTTTGACTCCCATTGGAGCCAGGTTCCATTGACCTTCCTCTTGTCACCACCAAATCCTTCACCTGTCTTGAATTGGTCTGTCTGTCCTCCCTATTGTTACGCCTATTTTCTTCCTCCATAATGGTTGCTGCAATATCGTCGAAGACTAGATAGTCCGAAAGAACATTACTGGTTAAGTTGATGATAAGTTGGTCATATAAGTCAGGTAAACTTTGAAGTAGAATTTCGGAACGTTCTTGTGGATTTATTTTACAACTCAAATACGTGAGCTGAGAAAATAGAGTATTCAGGTTATTAACATGCTCATTCATTGGAGTAGATTCCGTCATGTGAAGAGCATAAAGTTTCCTCTTGAGAATTATTTTATCATGGAGCGATCTTCCCTCGTACAATCGAGCAAGATGATCCCAAATCTCCTTTGCAGTATCTTCTCCTCTATGCCTGACAAAACTCCATCTGCAATGCCAAATGAAGATTTGCAATAGCATTTCCGTCCATCTCGTCCCATTATAGTCATCCGTGACCTTAGCTGGCCTTTTGCAATGGCCGCTAAACATTTATCCTTTCAAAGGATAGCCCTCATCTTTAATTTCCACAACGTGAAATTATTACCATGGAATTTTTCGATTTCAAATTTTGCCGCCATTGCTACAATCACAATCTACTTTTTGACAAAACTATTATTTTTGATAACAATAACGAACACCTTTTGGGTGAGTATAATCTTACTTATCTTTTGATGTGGAGGGTCCGCTTATTATTGGCAACCATAGAGCATACGATAAATAATTACACACACACACCCAACCTTAGCTCTTGATACCACTTGTTGAGAAAAGTGACACCGGATTGAAGCAAACCCGCAACTAAAATAGAAATATAATAAAAGATGATACACGGATATAATGTGGAAAACCCCAATAGGGTAAAAGCCACGGGCAAGGAAATATAAGTTTCACTATGATGAAAACTAGGAATTAAACCGTCTCTCTAATTACAAGAATTAACACTTATCTCTTGTGAATAGGAGATATTACACAAATTCTCTAATTAACTCACAACTACCATGAGAACATTTGCTATGATTTAGAATGTGATGGTATGAAGAATGAAGTTTATCTTTGTTGCCTTTTATGGAGGATTTAGGAGACAAATTGACATCATTCATGACACACAATAACCAACTTGTCCTTCCAACTTGCAAAAAGATTCCTTATCACATACAGTGTATCTCATTCCCAACAAAGAAGGTAAACTAAAGCTATCTGATCGAGAACTAAAAATATAAACCATTTAGAAAATCCTAAACAACACACTTTAATACTTCGTATTATGTAAAAACTAATATATGATAAGAAAGAAAAAGAAAATAACAATATTAAAACGACAATATATGTGACTCCTCCCAAACTAACCAGTCAACCAGGTGTGGTCAACAAGTCAAATCTGACAGAGGAGAGATCAATTTATGATCCGGTGTAAGCACAATGTATTCCCGGGTCGTTATGTCCCAGCGAGATTGAAATTGTGTTTTGGGAAACGTTTGAAAGATTCAGTGATCGGAAAAGTAACCAGATAATGATTGGATTGATTTACACTAATGGAAATGAGGTAAACAACAGATATTAACAATTACTGGGAATCAGTTAATCTAAAAACGTAATCAGAATTAAAACAAATGCATGTGCGTACTGGGAAAATGGGAATCACACAAAAACAAACTACAGGGGGTGAAAATGACTTTTTACAAACTTAATATTAAAAGAAAATTTTATTAAAAAAAATATTTTTTTGATTATTTTATTATTTAATATTAATTAAAACTATTTAATTACTTATTAATAATATCTAAATTAAACTAAATATAATATAATATTAATTTAAACTAAGAAAATGAAAATTTATTTTTAAAAATTCTAAAATAACTTAAAAATAATAAAAAAAATATGTCTTTTTGTCTTTTTGTGAATTTAATATTAATTAACTACTAGTTAAACTAATTGAACTAGTTAAAAATTATTATTAAACTATTTTACTAATTATTTACTTAGTTATCACTTAAAAACTATCTAAACTAATTTAATTAAGATAAATAGCAAATTAACAGTAATAATTATGAAAATATTTTCTAAAAATATTAAATGATTTATAAAACCTAGGAAAAATATAAAAAAGTGCTAGAGATTAAAATTAAACAGAAATTGATTTTATTTTTGGTTTTTTAATTAAAATTAATTTAACTATTATTAAATATTATAAATACTAAATGAAAAGATAAAAATCTAAGAAAATTACTAGAAATACTACAAATGAACAGGAACTTATGAAAATTATAAAAATGAAAATTTCTTTTTGAAAAAGCTGAACAATAAGCCAAATGGCTTAAATAGAAGCTATCACTTTCTTAAAAGTGATAAATTTTTGATTTTTCTTTTTGGAAACTATTTATATACTGAAAATATGCAACTTTAATAAAGATAAAAAATTTAGAACTTGGAAATAAGCTCAGTGAGAGTTTATGAGCTTATCAGTTTGGCTTTGTGGCTCAAATTGATGTTTAAAGCTCAAAGAAACTATTAATTAAGCTCTACAGATGGAGACAAAGGAAAAATAGGATGAAAATAAGTTAAAGGTACTAGGAATAAGCTAAAGGAACAAGAAAAAAGTAGTGAATAAGATGATAAGCTCAAATAAGCAAATCCAATATCCACTGTGAACTACTTAGGCCTGCAGGGCTTTTTGAAGGCAAATTTAGCCTATTAAATAAGCTAAAAACCAAAATAAGCACTTGAAATAGCAAGCTGAGTTGATGGGGTTTCCAAAAATCCCAGGCTCTCTTTGTGGGACATACAAATGAGCTTATGACAAGCTTGTGAAGAAGCTTCAAATACACTGAATTGATCAGTGTACACAGGAAATGGGACAAGCTACAAAGCTAAAGCTAGCTTATTTAGTGAGCTAAGGAGCTCACAATGAGCTTAAAATCTACAATAATGGCTACTGAACTTCACAAGGAACCAAATTACAAGGGCTAAAGATCACTTGAAAGCTTTTTATGAGCTTGTGAAAAAGACTCACTACACTGATGACTCAGTGTAGTGAATAATTTTGAGTAAACTTTGAAATCATATTAAGCAGTTGTAATAAGCAATAAATGGGACACAAGCACAAACAATAGCAATTAGCCAGAATAGCTTTTAAAAACAAAAATTCTCACAAGGTAAAGCTCAAAGATGAATAAGATGTGAGCTTATAAAATTGGCAGTGAGACTGTGCACAGGGGAGTTTTGAGAAAAAGCACTAACAAGAAGCCATTAAATAAGTAGTTAAACTAACTTAATAAAAGCAACTAAAAATACCCTAATGAAAATGAGCAACAAAAGATTATTATCCAAAGAGCACAAATCTAGAAACCTAATATTAAACCCTAGAGAAAATTAGCAAGTTTATTCAAAAATTTATTAACTGTGAATTTGACTTTTTGAGATTTTATGAAAGGTTGACTTATGTGAGATTTGATCTCTTTTAGATGACTTAATATGATAATATAAGCTAAAATGGAACTGATTTAAGCCTTGTTAACAATTTATGGACCAAGTGAATGATTATGGAACTTAAATTCCTTATCAGTGGACAAACTAGATGAGATCAAAGCTCTTTTTGACTTTTTTACTTTTTAGGTCTGTGTTTTAAAGTTTAAATGAACTATGGTAACCTAGTGTAACATACTTCAATCAATAACAACAACACAAACATTCAAAATCACAGAGAGACAGGTTATTCCAAACACCCTCTTAAAATTATGATTTTCAAAGAGTCTTAATGATTTAATCCACAACTTGAGTTCCCATGGTCATAACATGCTAGCATAAACTTGTTTAAACACAGGAACATCAATTTCATCAACACTTATCAACAAATAACCAATATGTGATACTTGGCAGTTTAATTGCTAAAGTGGTGAACTCTTACTAAAACTGTGAAACATGAACTAAACCATATTCAATAAGCTATAACATGCTAGAACAAGCACAAATAAACAACAAAATACAATTAACACTAACAATTACTAATTATGCAATTCATGCTAAAAACTTGAAAATTAAAATAAAAACTAGAAAACCTTAACCACTAGCTCAACTAGGGTGTCTTGAAGCAGCAACAAGCTCCTAGCTTATCAAAGATAAGCTAGGTACAGTCCACCTGGCCAATCCATTTAGACCACTTCCAATGCTTTCCATAGTCTCATATGCAAAGGTATCCTGTGGTGTTCTTTGTTTTCTGTTTTTATTTTTATGTTTTCTTATGTATATTAAGGACTTAAGTGAACTTATGACTAGATGGAAATACCAAAAGAGCTTAACAGGGTTTTAGCTAAAAACTTTGATTTTCTCTGAAACTGAAAAGGAAAGAACAAGCTTGCTACAAAATGATAAATTCTATTATATTGAAGAAAAAGGATTACAAGATTAAAAATGAGAGTACATGAAAGCTTAAAACATTAAGTTAACACTAATTCGACTTAACTAGATTTTTGCTAAAAAAACTACTACTATTCTTCCCAGCTTCCTTCTTCTATTTATAGCCACATTAGGGTTCAGTGGGACCCACTTGAGTCTTGCCAGCAACAATCTCATCCATTGGATCCTTTGAATTGATCCTAGCCCTCAATTTATTTTTGGCGCCAAAAAAGAAGGTGCAATTTGCACTGTGGAATTGCAACAGGGATGGGAGGTGCATTTAATGCACCTTGGCTTATTAGGTGGATAGTGGAAAGGGCGGTGGAAGTGAAAAGGATGGTGGGGGTGGTGGAGGTTTGACCTTGGTTTGACCGGGGTAAATAACGAAGGGGGGTTTGGGCTTGTGGGGTTTGGGCCTGGAAAGGGAAAAAGAGCCACAGAGTGGGGTGTGTTTATGTTTTGGGGTTGTATTTGTTTTGGGTTGGATTTGGTTTGGGTTTTTAATAAATAACAAGGGTGCGGTTTGGTTTGTACTTAGATAACAACAAGGACCAATTGTGTAAATTCTGCATTCTTTAGGGTTTGATGTTGTGACTTTTCCAAAGCATTCACAAGGGTCATTCTTGCCAAGTGATGAATAGTACAAGGACTTCATTAAGTTTTTCCACATTTTTGAATTCCAGGGATCTGTTTTGCCAACTTGTGAAACTTCAGGGACCAAACTTGTAATTTCTCCAAACTTTTCACCCAAGGATCATTTTTGCCAAAATTCAATAACACAAGGAACATAAATGATAATTTCCAAAGTTTTAACTCCCAGGGACTAATTTTGACAATTTTGCAAAGTTCAAGGACTAGTTTTGTAAACTTTTGAAATTTTTCACCAAAGGACTTTGGTTGACTTTTCTTCCAAAACAAATGCTCAGGGACTAATTTTGACAAGTTTTGAAAATTGAGGGACTGAAACTGCCAATTATGCAAACTTTGTTCGTTTTTCATTTGTTTTCAATCATTTTGCATCTGAAATATATAAAACCCAACCCTGGGATATTTTCAGTATTTTGATGCATATTTGAGTGTTTTTGGATGTTTTGGCAGTTCAGATACGACAAAAATGATGAGTATTTTGCACACTCATCAATCCCCCACACTAAAATATTGCTAATCCCTAGCAATCTTTTATGAAAACTTAATGGATTTGATGTCTCTTTACCAAAAGCCATTACAAATGTTTCAGTATGTGATACTTTGGTACACTGATAACCAAATGATTTTGAGCAAACCATCAGTTGTCAACGGATTTGATTTGTCTTTACCAAAAGCCGTTTGCTTCTGGACTAGCCAACTTTTCGATAGAATAAGATTATCATCTTGGTGAGCTGATTACTAAATATGGATTTTCACTGCCTTTACCAAAAGCCATAACCTTGCGGGCTAGACAACTCTCCACGATTCAAAAGATATGGTGAGCTGAATACCATACAATTTTTGGCAAATTGTAAGCCATAAACGGATTTGAGATATCTTTACCGAGAGCCGTTTGCTCTCAGATTAGCCAGACCTTATGTGGGTTAGACATGGTGGACTGATAACCATTCGTCGTGTAAGTGCAAAGCACTCACACCAAAAAAAATTTTTTTTGGCCAAAATGGGGGTATTAAGGCATTTAGAAGGTACAATGTGATCAAATTCGCCAGAATTCCCCCCCCCCCACACTAGAATTGAATATTGCCCTCAATATTCAAAGTCCCGGCTATTATGCCGATACTTTGAGATGTAAAAACTTAGATTTAGGCAAGTGTGGGAACATCATCATTTTTTTTGAAATATATACATGGAAACAACAGCAGGGGCACCTCCCCCACACTTGGGTGTTAGAAAATAGAAAGAAGTCAGAAACATGGGTGATAACCCATGGCATGCTAATGTTTTTGTTCACCGAGTCACTAGCTTGACTCGATCCCCGCATTCATTGGTTCATGGGGAAAGTTTGAAGATCCGGGACAACCATGGGTGGTATGTCCTCTCCAAAGTAGTGTTTTAACCGATGGCCATTCACTTTGAAATTTGGACCGTCATTTTGAGATAGTTCAACGGTACCATATCGATAAACTTTAGTGACACAGTGAACGGTCCAGACCAACGAGATTTGAGTTTACCCGAGAAAATCTTTAATCTAGAATTGAAAAGAAGGACTCGATCACCGACGTTGAAAATGCGGTTCTTGATTTTTGAGTCGTGAATCCTCTTAGTCTTTTCCTTATAAATCAAAGAGTTTTCGTATGCATGATCACGCAGTTCATTCAATTCATTCAACTGAACCTTANCCGAGAAAATCTTTAATCTAGAATTGAAAAGAAGGACTCGATCACCGACGTTGAAAATGCGGTTCTTGATTTTTGAGTCGTGAATCCTCTTAGTCTTTTCCTTATAAATCAAAGAGTTTTCGTATGCATGATCACGCAGTTCATTCAATTCATTCAACTGAACCTTATGGTGATCACCCGCTGTCTGGAGGTCAAAGTAGGCATGTTTTAAGGCCCAGTAGGCTTTGTGCTCAAGCTCGATCGGTAGATGACACGCCTTTTCGTATACAAGCTTATAAGGAGTACACCCGATGGTTGTTTTGTATGCAGTACGGAAGGCCCAGAGTGCATCATCCAGTTTATCCGACAAAGAGGCACGGTTTTCACCTACTGTCCTCTCAAGAATCCGTTTAATACCGCGGTTTGAAACTTCCACTTGCCCACTTGTTTGGGGGTGATATGCGGTGGAAAGATGGTGAGTGACACCGTACTTCATCATGACTTTTGCAAATTGATCATTGCAAAAGTGTGTGTCGCGATCACTGATGATAGCACGTGGAGTACCGAACCTAGCAAAAAGATATTTCAAAAATTTCACGACTACTCGGGCATCGTTGGTGGGTAATGCTTTCGCCTCAACCCATTTTGACAAGTAGTCAACAGCCACGAGTATGTATTTGTTTCCTCGAGATGATTGAAATGGCCCCATAAAGTCAATGCCCCAGACATCAAAGATTTCACAGACTTGGATGGCGTTTTGAGGCGTCTCATTTGTCTTTGAAATATTCCCGTGACGCTGACAAGCGTCACAAGCTTTGACTAAGTCATGAGCATCTTTGTAGATTGTGGGCCAGTAAAAACCAGAATCAAACACCTTTTTGGCGGTGTAATTCGGACTGTGATGTCCCCCCATGGGTCCATCATGACAAGCTTTGAGAATATCCATGGCTTCTTGGCCATGGACACACCGTCTGATGACTTGATCGGCACAGATTTTGAACAAGTAGGGGTCGTCCCAGAAGTAATATTTAATGTCTTTAAAGAATTTATTTTTCTGTTGGGACGACATCCCTTTCACGACAAAGTTACCCGCATGGTAGTTTGCAAAGTCGGCAAACCAAGGGTAGAAGAGTCACCACGAAAAGAAACCGCATTGAGTGTCTCGAGAGGAAACGTTTCATTTATTTCCTTTTTCTCGAACACATCCTGGTGAGGGTTTTCTAATCGTGATAGATGATCAGCTGCTAGGTTCTCAGCTCCTTTTTTATCACGGATAATGATATCAAATTCTTGCAGGAGGAGAACCCATCGGAGTAATCTCGGCTTTGCATCTTGTTTGGCAAAGAGATATTTCAGGGCCGAGTGATCCGTATACACTATGCATTTAGTCAGGATTAAGTAAGGCCGGAATTTTTCAAAAGCATACACCACGGCTAATAATTCTTTTTCAGTGGTGGTGTAATGATTCTGAGCCTCACTCATAGTTTTACTGGCATAGTGTATAGGCTGAAAGTGTTTTGTTTTACGTTGCCCCAAGACCGCGCCTATAGCAAAATCACTTGCATCGCACATGAGCTCAAAAGGCAGGTCCCAATCGGGGGCAACTAAGATGGGTGCTTCTGTAAGCTTTTTCTTGAGAGTTTCAAAAGCTTCGATGCACTCGGGAGAAAAGATGAAAGGAGCATCTTTTTCAAGAAGATGTGTCATAGGCCGGGCGATTTTAGAAAAATCTTGTATGAATCGACGATAGAATCCGGCATGACCTAGGAAACTCCTGACACCTTTAACTGTGGTGGGATGAGGGAGTTTAGCAATGACATCGACTTTGGCTCTGTCGACCTCAATCCCGTTTTTAGAAATCTTATGGCCAAGGACAATGCCTTCTTTGACCATAAAGTGGCTCTTCTCCCAATTTAGACAAAGATTGGTGTCTTCACACCGTTTAAGCATGTCATCTAAATGGGAGAGGCATGATTGGAAAGAATTCCCAATGACCGAGAAGTCATCCATAAAGACCTCCATAGTTTTCCCGATCATGTCGTGGAAAATGGCCATCATACATCGTTGGAACGTGCCAGGAGCATTACATAAGCCGAAAGGCATACGTCTGTAGGCAAAAGTTCCGTATGGGCATGTAAAGGTGGTCTTTTCTTGATCCTTTGGATCAATGGGAATCTGAAAGTAACCCGAGAAACCGTCTAGGAAACAATAGTACTCGTTTCCCGCTAATCTCTCGAGCATCTGGTCCATGAAGGGTAGAGGAAAATGGTCTTTACGGGTGGCATCATTTAACTTTCGGTAGTCAATGCATACTCTCCATCCCGTAACCAATCGAGTTGGAATCAACTCGTTTTCTTCATTTGTGACAACAGTAATGCCACCCTTTTTAGGAACGCAATGAATTGGGCTAACCCAAGGACTGTCAGAGATAGGGTAAATCAACCCGGCATCAAGAAGTTTGATAACTTCTTGTTTGATAACCTCGTGGATTTTAGGATTAACCCGTCTCTGTTGTTGAACTGCTGGTTTGAAGTCATCCTCCATTAAGATTTTGTGGGTACAGAATTCAGGATTAATACCCTTGATGTCGGAGAGTTTCCAAGCAATTGCTTGCTTGTGTGACTTCAGAACCTTTATGAGAGCAGCTTTTTCCTCATCTTTTAAGTCTTTAGCAATTATGACGGGTAATTTATCATCACCCTCCAGAAATGCGTACTCGAGATGAGGTGGTAAGTCTTTGAGTTCGATATCAGGAAATTCATCAGTTTTCTCAACATATTTGATTTCCTCGTTATGAAGTTTTTGTGGAAGAACAGGAGGAGGAGAGGGATCTTCATTCAACAGCTTCTCAAGGAGAAGGATATCCCTTTCCGGGTCAATCTCTTGGTTATCAATTCCCTCGGGAATCGAATCACTTTTGAGAAAGGCCTCTATTTCCTCTAAGATGAAATCACTTCCCTCAAACGGAGTTAGGGAAGGAGAAGAATTAGCAATGATAGGTTGAGAGGAGGGAGTGGGATTGCCACTCAGAGAATTATCGGTGAAACCAAGGATTTCTTGATAATATTCTTCCGAAGCAATATCGATGACATCGATTCTGTTAATTTCTGCTGAGTCATAATGGGAAGAGTATCTCAAAGTCTAATCAAGATTGAATGTGATGGCTTCATTACCAACACGTAGAGTGATTTCTTCATCAAATACATCGATCAAAGCACGGCCCGTTCTTAGGAATCTCCTCCCTAAAATGAGAGGAACCCAGAAAATGGAACTTTCCTACTTTCACGAACACATCCTCAGCAATGCCGAGGGGACGAGATATGGAACGATCTACAAGCTCGAGAGTCATGCAGGTAGGAGTAAGTGCCAGAAGAGAAAGTTTCTTCCAGACTGAGTGAGGCATCAGGTTGATGCTTGCACCAAGATCGGCCAAGGCAAAGCATTCAACCATCCCTAGGAAAATGCAAGGAATGAGGAATTTCCTAGGATCTCCCAGCTTTCCGGGAAGCTGTTTCAACAAAACTGCAGAGCAGTTTTCGTTTAACGGAGTTTTTGCCATCTCAAAGAGTTTTTCCTTGTTGTTTAGCAAATTCTTGATTGTCGATGCAAACTTGGGCATCAGAAGAAGATCATCCACGAAGCTTATATCAAAATGTAATTCTTTAAAAATTTGGAAAAATTTGTCCAGTTGGTGACTAGCTTTTTCGCGGAGCTTTTGATCTTGTAAATGTGATGGATAAGGAATTGAAGGTTTAGGGTTCGGTTTTTCAACGGGATCTACTGGAGGTTCAAAAACAACTNCAAAATGTAATTCTTTAAAAATTTGGAAAAATTTGTCCAGTTGGTGACTAGCTTTTTCGCGGAGCTTTTGATCTTGTAAATGTGATGGATAAGGAATTGAAGGTTTAGGGTTCGGTTTTTCAACGGGATCTACTGGAGGTTCAAAAACAACTCCAGGTTTGGATTTGGGTTTCGGGACCGGGACATCTTGAGGGTGGACGTCGTCGGTGTCTCCGTTATTAGTAGGAAGCACCGTGTCCGTAGTAACCTCAAGTTCACCGTCCGCTATCTTTGGAGGAAGAGAAGAAGAGGTAGCAGGAGCCGTGGGTCCTTTATATGAAACTCCACTTCGGGTGGTGATCGCCTTAACACCGCCCCTCGGGTTAGCGATCGTGTTGCTAGGAAGTGTATCTGAGCCCGAAGGTCGATCATTTAAAGACTTCTTAAGTTCAGAGATTTGGCTGACCAATAACCGATTTGTTTCCTCTTGTGATTTCATGAATTGTTTCAACAACTCATCGGAGGAAGATTGGGGTTGAACAATGTTTTGATTTTGGTTAGGAAAATTTTGAGCACGGTTGTTTTGAAAATTTCCTTGATGTTGGTTGTTATTACCCTGAAAATTGTTTCCCTGATGAAAATTACCGATTATGAAAATTCCCTTGATTATTATGACCTTGATTTCTTTGAAAATTTCCTTGGTTTTGAAAACCCTAATTTTGACCGAAATTGAAATTCCCTTGGTTGTTAAAACCTTGGTTCATTCGATTTTGATTCTGATTTTGATGAAAATTTTGGTTCCGATTTTGAGCATTTTGGATTTGAGACTGATTAAAACCGGGTGGTCCGAGATAATTGTTGGAATGATAGCTTAAGAGATTACGGTCCCCCTGTGGTTGGTAAGAATTACCCCCCGCATTGTAGGAACCTTGAGCAGCATATACGTTCTCGTGAGCGAAGCCACCGGTGGCTGGGCACGCAATATATGGATGTGGACCACCACATGTTTCACAACTGTGACTGACAGGTCTGACTTGATGATTGATATTCTGATTAGATTGATGCATTCTCAACACAGCAGTGGGCAAATCATCCATCTTTTTAGTGAGAGCAGCTATTTCAGAGGAGGCTGGATTGACAGATTTACATGAATCATTCCTCTCAGCTGAGGAATCCCAGAAATTGTGGTGGGCAGTCATGTTTTCAATGAGATCATAGCACTCCTCGGGGGTCCTTTTCATGAAAGTCCCTCCAGCAGCAGCATTGATCGTGTCACGATGACGAAGAGTCAAACCATTATAGAAAGTATCTATAACGGTGATAAGAAGCATGTTATGATTAGGACATCGATCAATTGCAAGCTTATAGCATTCCCATGCCTCAAATAATGACTCATCGGGAAGCTATCTGAAGTTGCTAATATCATTTCTCAACTTTGTTACCATGGATGGTGGAAAATATTTTGCTAAGAACTTGGTAACCATTTCATCAAAAGTATGGATCGAATTCTTCGGGAGACGATCAAACCAGGCAGTAGCATGATGAGTGAGAGAATATGGAAAGAGGTATAAGCGAAGGCCATCTTCGGTGACACCATTCTGATTCATACTCTGGCTGACGGTTAAGAATTTATCAAGATGCTTGTTTGCATCGTCACCGGGTAAACCGTGGAACTGGCACGAATTCTGGACTTGCTGGATCATGTGGTGCTTGAGTCCAAAGTCCGTGGCTCCAATAGTGAGTGGTGCAATGGGTCCTCCCCTCCCTTGCATGGTGGGTTGACACAACTCCTCCATCGTTCGGAGATCAGGAGTTGGATCACCATTATTGGAACGGGGTGGATGTGGTGGTGGTGGCTCGTCGTCTGGCATGATAATGGCTTTTGTCTCTTCGACAATAGTATATAATTCAGCTACGCTTCTTCGACGATTACGCCTTGTTTGGGAACGAGTGCGCATGCACTAAAAAACAATTACAATTAAAGCAAGACCGAGGCAAAACGATAGTGAACTTAAACCAATAACCACAATATGACTGGCTTCTTTGAAAAAGGTACACCAATCACAAGAGTACAATGGCAAGTTTTAATCTTTAGTTTGGGAACTTATTAATGGTCATAC
>LBNU01018209.1:100470-110514 GCA_014162995.1 Artemisia annua | reverse complement strand
GAATTCTGGACTTGCTGGATCATGTGGTGCTTGAGTCCAAAGTCCGTGGCTCCAATAGTGAGTGGTGCAATGGGTCCTCCCCTCCCTTGCATGGTGGGTTGACACAACTCCTCCATCGTTCGGAGATCAGGAGTTGGATCACCATTATTGGAACGGGGTGGATGTGGTGGTGGTGGCTCGTCGTCTGGCATGATAATGGCTTTTGTCTCTTCGACAATAGTATATAATTCAGCTACGCTTCTTCGACGATTACGCCTTGTTTGGGAACGAGTGCGCATGCACTAAAAAACAATTACAATTAAAGCAAGACCGAGGCAAAACGATAGTGAACTTAAACCAATAACCACAATATGACTGGCTTCTTTGAAAAAGGTACACCAATCACAAGAGTACAATGGCAAGTTTTAATCTTTAGTTTGGGAACTTATTAATGGTCATACCCCCAGTTGGGTAGTATTCTGCCTTGATTTGCGGTGGTAATATTTTATGTAATTATTATTAACAAGAAAACAAATGTTTTTGGCTTTTCGGGTGTGTGTGAAAAAACTTTTGGAAATATTTTTGGAATCGATTCATTAACCGAAATCGTTCCTTTAAGACTACTCGCAGGGTGGCGGAAGAGAAGAATGGATCTCTTTTCAGTTCGTAATTTAATGTCAGAACTTCCGTATTCCACCTGTATAGGTTGTAATCTTAAAGAAAATGAAGTAATTTAACTTCACGATTTGTTTTGTTGTTTTTGATTTTTTTGGTGTTGTTAACACTTTAGGAAAAGTGTTAATGATTTTTTTCTGATATGATTAAGATTTTTATTAAAATTTACAAAGTGATGTGATTTGTACAAAGAGGGTTTTGAAAATCACTAAACTTAAACGTTTTTGAAAACACGCAACAACCTCCCCGGCAGCGGCGCCAAAATTTGACTCCTCCCAAACTAACCAGTCAACCAGGTGTGGTCAACAAGTCAAATCTGAGAAAGGAGAGATCAATTTATGATCCGGTGTAAGCACAGTGTATTCCCGGGTCGTTATGTCCCAGCGAGATTGAAATTGTGTTTTGGGAAACGTTTGAAAGATTCAGTGATCGGAAAAGTAACCAGATAATGATTGGATTGATTTACACTAATAGAAATGAGGTAAATAACAGATATTAAAAATTACTGGGAATCAGTTAATCTAAAAACATAATCAGAATTAAAACAAATGCAGGTGCGTACTGGGAAAATGGGAATCACACAAAAACAAACTACAGGGGGTGAAAATGACTTTTTACAAACTTAATATTAAAAGAAAATTTTATAAATTATTTTTTTTTATTATTTTATTATTTAATATTAATTAAAACTATTTAGTTACTTATTAATAATGACTTAGGATCAAATGAGAAGAACTTTTAAAATGAGAAGGATGAGAAATAACTATAACCACATATTAGAGATGCATCGACTTGAATTAGATGCATCCCTAATCTTTTAGATGCACCATAATATATTTTCTAACTAAAAGTTAGATGCATATACATATATTAGATGCATTTTAGCAAGTTAGAAAAATTCTATGTATTTTTTGTCCTCTGCGGGTCAAAATTGTTGCAAGTACTACTTTGCATCGTTTTCACTTCAAAATTACTTTTAAAACTAATTAGGATGCATCTAAATGAATAGAGATGTATCTAATTCAAGTCGATGCATCTCAAATATGTGGTTATAATTATTTCTCATCCTTCTCATTATATGTTTTCTTCTCACTGGATCCTTACCCTATTAATAATATCTAAATTAAACTAAATATAATATAATATTAATTTAAACTAAGAAAATGAAAATTTATTTTTAAAAATTCTAAAATAACTTAAAAATAATACAAAAACTAAAAATATGCCCTTTTGTCTTTTTGTGAATTTAATATTAATTAATTACTAGTTAAAGTAATTTAAATTACTAATAATACTAAAAATGACTTAGAAAATTAGGAAATATTTTATAAAACTAATTAACCTTCACAGGAATCCTAAAAAATTATAAAAAGTTTATAAAAATTATTATTAAACTATTTTACTAATTATTTACTTAGTTATCACTTAAAAACTATTTAAACTAATTTAATTAATATAAATAGCAAATGAACAGTAATAATTATGAAAATATTTTCTAAAAATACTAAATGATTTATAAAACCTAGGAAAAATATAAAAAAGTGCTAGAGATTAAAATTAAACCGAAATTGATTTTATTTTTGGTTTTTTAATTAAAACTAATTTAACTATTATAATTATTATAAATACTAAATGAAATGATAAAAATCTAAGAAAAGTACTAGAATAAAAATGAACAGGAACTTATGAAAATTATAAAAATGAAAATTGCTTTTTGAAAAAGCTGAACAATAAGTGAAATGGCTTAAATAGAAGCTATCACTTTCTTAAATATGATGATTTTTTGATTTTTCTTTTTGGAAACTATTTATATACTGAAAATATGAAACTTTAATAAAGACAAAAAATTTAAAACTTGGAAATAAGCTCAGTGAGAGCTTATGAGCTTATCTGTTTGGCTTTGTGGCTCAAATTGATGTTTCAAGCTCAAACAAGCTATCAATTAAGCTCTACAGATGGAGACAAAGGAAAAATAGGATGAAAATAAGTTAAAGGTACTAGGAATAAGCTAAAGGAACAAGAAAAAAGCAGTGAATAAGATGATAAGCTCAAATAAGCAAATCCAATATCCACTGTGAACTACTCAGGCCTGCAGGGCTTTTTGAAGGTAAATTCAGCCTATTAAATAAGCTAACAAGCAACTATAAGCACTTGAAATAGCAAGCTGAGTTGATGGGGTTTCCAAAAATCCTAGGCTCTCACTGTGGGACCCACAAATGAGCTTATGACAAGCTTGTGAAGAAGCTTCAAATACACTGATTTGATCAGTGTACACAGGAAATGGGACAAGCTGCAAAGCTAAAGCTAGCTTATTTAGTGAGCTGAGGAGTTCACAATGAGCTTAAAATCTACAATACTGGCTACTGAACTTCACAAGGAACCAAATTACAAAGGCTAAAGATGTAACACCCCAACCCGAAAAGGGCTAAAGTGTAACATTATGGGGTCAAGTCAGAACACAAGTGAAACGGAGATACAATACAAGTACAAAACTTACAAGGAAACAAGACTAGGCAAAATACAAGATACAAAAGGGCATCAATAAACATAAGCCCAAAACAAGACTACTTCTAAGCATCTCTAAGTCCAGCAAGTGTCTAATAGGGTGAAGTCTTCTAAGCCCAAAAACAAAGCCTTCGTCCAAAAACCCAGCTTCTTACTAAACCTGCCGCATGAGAAAGAAATGCGGCTGAGCTTACAAAGCTCAGTGAACAGATATGAAGATAACAAGAAATGTAAAGTAACAAGAGAAGAGAATACAAGATGAATTTGTATATGGGATCACGAGGTTCAACAAGAGATTTTCAAGATCAAGTAAAAAAGGGTCATCCAAGTCAAGTATCAAGGTTTAATATCAAGAGATTACCAAGGTCAAATATAAAAGGGTCATCCAGGTCAAGTATCAAGGTCAAGTATCAAGGTCAAGTATTAAGGTCAAGTAACAAGGTTAAGTATCAAGGTCAAGTAACAAGGTTAAGTATCAAGTTTTAATATCAAGTACCAGTTTCAAGGGTCGTCAAGTATATAATCAAGAATTACCAGGTCTTCAATATTAAGGTTACCAAGTTGCAAGGCTTCAGTATTTAACCCCCAGGCACAAGTGATTTGCCCAGAAATAGTCAACTAAAACTGACCAAGGATTTGGTCAACAAAAGTCAACTATCTAAGGGCTCAATGCAATGATCCAAGGAGTATAGAAATATTCCCAGGTCGTTATGTCCCGACGAGGTGTGAATGGTATCAAAACGATTTGTGATCGGGTGATTTTGAATGGGAAAGGGATTTGAATGATTACACTAAGGAAATGAAAGGAAATAGTTTAAACAAGCTAAGAGAACAAGAACGGGAAACTAAATTACTTGCAAACGTATAAAACCTAAAAACGCGCAAGATAAATTAAATAAAACGTAAACGTACAAAACAAAAAGTGAATTCCATCCAATTCAACTTCCACGGATGTGAAAATTATATTTTTGGAATCCTAAAATTAAAAGAAAATTAATGGAAAATTAAAATAATTTATTTAACTATTTATTTAATTACTATTAATTAAAAACTATTTTAAACTATTTAATAATACACTAATTAATAAGAAATTATGAAACAAAGCTAAAAATGAGAAATTTGAATTTTGAAAAATCTAAAATATTATAAAACAATTTTTGAAACTGAAAATATAATTATTACACTATTTATCTATTTAATATTGATTATTTACTATTTATTAATTATTAAAACTACTTTTGATTTATTATAAATACCAAATAAACAAAAATAAATCTGAAACTTTACCAATAATTCTAAATATAATAAAGAACTAAAAAAAATAAAATTTACTGAAAAAGAAACTAAAATAAGCAAAATGAGCAATAAGCAAATGCAAATAAGCACTTATAAATAAGCACTTATCAAGAAAAGTTCACAAAAGCTCAAGAACAGTTCAAGTAACTTCAATGAGCTTAATTCAACTTAAAACAACCTAAAAAGCACTAAGAATAAGCAAGAACAAACAAATAAGCAAAGTCCAAATTCTGAAAATTAAACAGAAATGGGACAGACTTGTTGGGCAAAATAAGCTAAGGGCAAAAGAGCTCAAGCTCAAGTAAAGCCTGTAATCCACAAGCTAGCTATGTGGGCTTCTCAAAGAACCCACAAGCTCACTCTGGGACCCACAGGGAAGCTCACAATGAGCTTATGAAATGAGATCTTCACACTAATCCATCAGTGTACAAGTTGAAATTAGACAAACTAAACAAGCAAAATTAAGAACTTAAATAAGCTAAACACTGAGAAATAAGCACATGCACAATGACCTAGCCAGAAGGGCTTCTAAAAACAGCAAAGAGTGAAAGCTAAATCCACATATTGAAGCTTGTGAAAGCTTATGAAGGTAGGCTCAAATCTGTGCACAGGGCACTTTTTCAGAAAATAAGCACAAAGATAAGATCAAATAAGCACTCAAGCTAACTTAATAAAATTTAAAAAAAATACTATAACTAAGATAAGCAGCAAAATAGCATTAATCCAAAAGCACAACACTAGAAACCCAAAATTAAACCCTAGAGGAAAATCCAAAGTTTATTCAAAAACTTTTGTCTGAAAATTTTGACTTTTTAAATAAACATGCTAGATTGACTTTCACCAACTTTGATTACATCTAATTAACTGAAAATGGTATGAAAAGCTACAAGAAGGTTAACTTAAGCTAAAACAACAACTTTTGAACACACAATGATGATTATGGCAACTGAAAAATCACACAGTGAACAATAATAAGAGATTGAAGGTCAATTTGACTTTTGCTCAAATAACCACTGGATTTTAAGGTTTAACTGAGATAGTTGACACTATAGTGACATACATCAAACAAGAACAACATCACAAGCAACTTCTATCACTGTTAAGACAGTAAATCCAAACACTCCTATAAGAACCTTGATTTTTGATTTTTGAAAGAAAACACCAATCTAGACCATATGATCAGTTCATAACCATGAATTAGGATAAATTAAACCATAAGAATCACATAAACATCATAAATAACAACAACACATCATTAATCCAATTTATGCTAATTCATGGCATTAAAAATGACAAAATGAGCAACACTGGATTCATGTGAACAAGAACTAGTTATTAAGCAATATGTTAACTAAAGAACCACAAATAAGCACAAAACAACAGGATAAGCAATTAAATAAGTACTTGAACAGTGATTTACAAAAATTAAGGAAAAGGCTTACAATTGATGTCCAACTGAGAAACAGTTATCCAGAACCTCTAATCTATCCTAATACCTCCCTTGAGGCTTCTAAAACCATATCCATTCCATATCAACCATGTTCCTTGCTTGTTCTTCCTTCAAGACTGATTTTTGTATTTTACTCTATTTTCTTTGATTTTTGAGTTTTTATATGAAACTGATTCAAACTAGTTGAAATACCTTAAAAGCTTTTGAAAACATATAAATGAGACTAATGGAACTCAAAGGATCACTAACCAACTAGTTTCAACAAAATTTGAGTGAATTTGTCAAATTCACTCAAAAAGGCTAAAACTGAATTCGTAACTAAGAACTTGCAATTATGATTAAAAAAGGTTAAAGTTACATTAAAGATGCTGATTACAATCTATTTAAACTGGAAAATTGCAACTGGAAATAAAATTACACTAAATACGACATCACTACACTACACTACTCCTAATTACACTCATAACTGCTTCTCCTTCTTTTTCTCTTGACTTTTATAGACCTTTGCTTCTTTCTCTGTCTTTCCCACCAATTCCAGCCTTTGGATTGGCTTGAAATGATCTCAGCCATTGAATAGCATTTTTGGCGCCAAAACTATATAAGCAATTGGGGTGGGTTGGTTTCGCAGGTGGGAGTATTTATTGCTTGGGGATGTACTGGGGGAACAAGAAAGTAGTGGAGGTGGAAGGGAGCCATGTGGGAGGAGGCAAAACTCCCTGGAATTAAGGTGGTGATGGTGTTGTTAATGGGAGGGAAAAGGGGGTTAGGGGTGGTTTGACTGGGGTTATTGACCAGGGTATTAAACGGGGGGCGTTAGTTTGGGTTTTGGGCCGTGGGATGGGAGTTGGGCCAAGGGAGTGTTAGGGCTTGGTTGTGTTTGGGTTTATAAATAACAAAGAGGCCCGTTTGGTTATAGTAAACAACAAGGACCATATTTGTAATAAGCTGAAAATCCAAGGGCCTGAATTGTAGTTTTCCCAAAGTTGTTACAAGGACCAAACTTGCCAAGTTGAATAACCCAAGGACCATAAATGTTATTTTTCCATTTTAAATACCCAAGGACCATTTTTGACATTTTCCAAAAGTCCAGGGACCTTTTCTGTCATTTACCCAAAAATTCATTCAAGGACCAATTTTGACAACTTAAAATACTTCAGGGACCTTGAATGATAAAAATCCACAATTTTGGATACCAGGGACTAGTTTTGCCAATTTTTTGAAAGTTGGGGGACTGAAACTGCCAATTTTGCAAACTTTGTACATTTTTCATCTGTTTTTACTCATTTTGCATCTAAAACATATAAAACACAATTTTGAAATATTTTCAGTATTTTGATGCATTTCTGAGTGTTTTTGTATGTTTTGCAGATTAGATTTTACCAAAAATGATGAGTGTTTGAGCACTCATCAATCCCCCACACTAAACTATTGCTAGTCCCTAGCAATATTTTATGAAAACTTGATGGATTTTAAGTCTCTTTACCAAAAGCCATCACTTCTGGAGTAGCCAAATGTTTCAGTTCAAGTAAGAACTATGGTACACCGATAACCATGTGATTTTGCGCAAATCACCAACTTTAAACAGATTTTGATTAGTCTTTACCAGAAGCCGTTTGCTTCTGTACTAGCCAACTCTTGATGGAATTCAGTCATCATCTTGGTGAGTTGATTACCAATTATGGTTTTTCCACTGCCTTTACCACAAGCCATAATCTTGCGGGCTAACCGACTCTTCACTAATTAAAGATATGGTGAGTCGATTACCATACAATTTTTTGCAAATTGCAAGCCGTAAACGGATTTGATGTATCTTTACCAACAGCCGTTTGCTCCTGGATTAGCCAATCCTTTTGTCGGTTAGACATGGCGGACTGATAACCACAAAAATTTTGAAATAAAGTGAAAAATTTTTGAAAAATTTTGGCCAAAAACGGGGGTACTAGATGATATAATGTGATAAAATTCGCTAGAATTTCCCCCCACACTTAGAATTGAATATTGTCCTCAATATTCAAAGTCCCGGCTATTATGCCGAACGTAAAAAGTTTGGATTGAGGCAAGTGTAGGAACATCATATTTGAAAAGCGAGTTAGATATTTAAAGCTTCTTAAATAGAAGCTATCACTTCTTTTAAAAATGATGATGATGATTTTTTTTTGATGATATATACAACAGCAGGGGTAATACCCCCACACTTAGGGTGAAAACCCCATATGCATGCTACTGTTTTTGTTTACCGAGTCGCTAGCTTGACTCGACCCCGAATTCATTTGTTCATGGGGAAGTATCATGTGGAAGAGATAATCTCCATCGGACTTTCATTCAAGATGTTTGGACAAACATTTGAAGCACGTGAAAGTTCCACACCGATGAGATGTATTCCCGGCTCAAGATAATGGTAATTGGAAATGCCGGGGTCAAAGATAGTGTCTTTATTCCCGAAGGAGTGAAGAACAGGAGAAGCCACGGGATAGGTGAAGAAAAGAAAGAAAGTCATGATAAAAATCATGACTAACTCATCATCACCCACAGGAGAATTCATAATATCATGAATCTCATCTTTTAAGCTCGTTTGATCAAGACATATCCCGGGTGTGTCTAGATCAAAGTAGAAGTTATCATACTCCGGTGGAGGTATGATATGAGTGAGTTCACAGGAGAACTCCTCGAAGGTGAATGAATCATATTCGGGGAGAGAATTATGAGAATGAGAAGTGGTACTGCCACTAATCTTCTCTCCCATATGATCAAAAGTGAAGGCTTCAAATTCCGGTATAGAATCATCGGAAAAAATGTCACTATCCTTAATGGGGATAGGAGATGAAATGGGTTTCTCTTTGAAAGCCTCAATTTTAGAAATGAGAAGACTGACATTCAATAATGTAGCACGAAGAGCTTCATCTTGGATTTCAGTGTCAGTTTCTTCATCATTCTCTTCTTCTAAGCTAACTAGCTCAGAAGGTAATTCTTCCATATAAACGATGTCTCCACAAGATAACGAATCGTCATCAGTAGAATCGGAGAACATCTCAACATGATCAGTTGGGAAGATAAGAGGAGGAGGGATATCACACATATGATCAAGAATTCCCTGTGACTCTCTTAGGATTGGGACAAGGTTCTCAACACTAGACTTTATGAATTCGTTCGATTCCTTTTCAGGAACAGTGTCAAGATGCTCGTCCCCCATGTTTAGAGAGTGAGTGGGAACCTCGGGTGTGATAACAGTAGAATGAGATGGAATCTCAACTGATGATATCTCAACTGATGCATCTGATGAATTTTTATAAAATTGAAGAATATCAAGGGTATCTTCATCATCACTGTCATCAGGAATGAAACGGAATCGAGAGCTAGATCTGGCTGCTTTTTCTTTTGCACTGGATTCCCTAATAGATTTTTCAAAGGCATCTTGGGAATTTATTTTAGCAGCCTGCTCTTCAGCTAACAGTTCCTCCATGGATTTTGGATTATCTTGGGAATGTTTAATTCCTTTTAAATCTTTCACTAAATCCAGAAGATCAAGGAGAAGATTTTGAGGAAGTGGCAGTGCCTGATTCAATTGGTACTGTGGAGGTTGGTCAGGATACGAAGAGTCGTAATTGCTACAAGGGAATGGATTCCTTGTTTGACAATCAGAGCTGAAGTGTGGACCTCCACAGTAGTCACAACAGCTGAACTGATGTGGCTGTGAGTCGTATGTGCTGGAGTCATAATTGCTATCAAGAACCTGCTCACAGACAAGCGTGCTTCCCGATTGACAATCATAACTGTAGTGTGAACCACCACAGTACTCACAACAGTAAAACTGTTGAGTCTCATAGTGTGGTAGCTGATGGAATGAATCAGTCGTGTCATGGTAGGAATAGGGATTCTGGTTATAGACAGACCCGTTTCCTGACTCTACCATGCCACAACTGGGGCAATTACCACCATTATAAGGACCACCACACCATTGACAATCAAGAAGGTGTGGATGAGACATAGAAAGAATCAAATGGTAACAGAGGGGTAGGGATAAAGAATCAAAAAGGTAAGAGGGTAACGGAGAATATTTTTGGTATTTTTGAAAAACATATTGTAAAATTAAGAAAGAAAATCTTTTTGGGTTTTTGTGTTCGTTGAAAACTAATTTTAAA
>LBNU01018209.1:54278-64987 GCA_014162995.1 Artemisia annua | reverse complement strand
TGGTTTATTGTGATGCTTCGTATCAAGGATTAGGAGCAGTTTTGATGCAACGAGGGAAGGTTATGGCTTATGCTTCCCGACAGCTTAAGACTCATGAGGAGAAGTATACCACTCATGATTTGGAATTAGGAGCCGTGGTTTTTGCACTTAAGTTGTGGAGACACTACCTTTACGGTACAAAGTGTGTTGTCTATACCGACCACAAGAGTTTACAGCATATTTTGGATCAGAAGGAGTTGAACATGCGACAACGACGATGGTTAGAGACGTTGAGCGATTATGATTGCGAGATTCGATATCACCCGGGAAAAGCGAACGTCGTGGCTGATGCCTTGAGCCGAAAGGAACGGTTAAAGCCACTACGTGTTCGAGCTTTAGTTTTGACGATCAATTCGAATTTACCCGTCCAGATTTTACAAGCCCAAGAGGAAGTCGTGAGACAAGGAGATCTCAAGGGAGAGAAACTTGATGGGATGATCGAGAAAAAGAAGTTGGAGAAATGATCGGATGGAACTTTATGTTATCAAGGAAGAAGTTGGGTGCCATTGTTTGGAGGACTGAGAGATTTGATTTTGCTTGAGTTTCATAAGTCCAAGTATTCTATTCACCCAGGATATGATAAGATGTATCAGGATGTGAAGAAGTTATATTGGTGGCCCAATATGAAGGCTGACGATTATGTCCGTAAGTGTCTTACCTGTGCCAAGGTAAAAGCCAAACATCAGAAACCGTCTGGTCTGCTAGAGCAACCCGGGATCCCAGAATGGAAATGGGAGAGGATTACGATGGATTTTATCACCAAGCTACCTAAGACTGCTACTGGATTTGATGCTATTTGGGTAATAGTCGACCGATTGACGAAATCTGCTCACTTCTTGCCGATCAGGGAGAACTATAGCATGGATAAGTTGACTAGGCTCTACGTGAAAGAGATAGTTTCTCGGCATGGAGCACCAATGTCTATTATATCCGATAGGGATAGCAGATTTACTTTGAAATTCTGGCAGTCGCTTCAGGATTCGTTTGGATCGCATCTCGATATGATTACCGCTTACCATCCACAGGCCGATGGCCAAAGCAAGAGAACCATTCAGACTTTGGAAGATATGCTACGCGCGTGTGCGATTGATTTCGGGAATGGATGGGATATCCATTTGCCTTTGGTTGAGTTTTCCTACAACAACAGTTATCATGCGAGTATTAAAGCTGCACCGTTTGAGGCACTTTATGGCCGAAAGTGTCGTTCACCCATTTGTTGGGATGAAGTGGGAGAAGCACAGCTTATTGGTCCGGATTTGGTCCGTGAGACGACCGAGAAGATTGCTCAGATTAAAGAGCGATTGAAAGTAGCTCGTGACCGTCAGAAGAGTTACGCGGATGTGAGGCGTAAACCCCTGGAGTTTCAGGTAGGAGATCGGGTTATGTTGAAGGTATCACCTTGGAAAGGTGTGATCAGGTTTGGTAAGAGAGGAAAGTTGAATCCTCGATATATTGGACCTTTTAGGATTTTGGAAAGGATTGGTCCCGTGGCTTATAAGCTAGAATTGCCACCCGAGCTTAGTAGGGTTCACCCTACTTTCCACGTGTCAAATTTGAGGAAGTGTTTGACCGATGAGGATGCGGTAATTCCGCTTGAGGAGATTGAGATTGATGAACAGTTGCATTTTGTTGAAGAACCTGTTGAGATTATGGATCGCGAGGTTAAGCGATTGAAGAAGAGTCGTATTCGTCTTGTGAAAGTTCGTTGGAATTCCAAGAGAGGACCTGAGTACACTTGGGAACGCGAGGATGAATTTAAACGTAAGTACCCAAATCTTTTCAAAGCCGGGACTGGTGACTTAAACTAAATCCGGGACATATTTCTAAATATGATGTATGTTATGTAACACCTGGTACTTTTCCTAAAACCTATTTCTAGCCAAACTTCTATTTTCGTACCTGAGATACTTTTAAAATTTTTAATGCATGTTAAATTGGGCTTGAGAAGCGTGAGATATATTGGAAACGAGAATTTATTCCTTGATTGACTCAGCACAACCTAGAAAACTCGAATTGTATTGCATTAGCCAACTTATTAGATTTATTTTGAGTTTGAGAAAACTCTGAAGTTTATGCTTGATTTTATTGGAAAAGTTATTTCGTGAACAATGGCGCAAGTTTCGTATTTTTTCGAGTCCGTTTGCTATGTCGTTTGAGCCCCGAAGCGTTTTCGTGAGAAGTTTTATGCGTTGGCAGTTTTGGTCCCTTGAGTTTATTTACAAAATCTACCCTACACTTCTAATAATAACTAACCTACCCTATACTTATTTATATATAAATACCCATTTATTATTAATTATTTCATTTTAATCACATAAAATACACACACTCACACCTCATTCTCTCTCCCTTCTCTCTCTCTCTTTTTCCTTCGCCGGCGACACCCCCACCGGAACCCAAAATTCTGGCCACCGGAATATTTTCCGACCACCACAAATTACACCCCTTATACCAACTTGTAGATCGGGACATCCCCGTTACACCCGTACCACCCACACCCCTCGAATCACCCCATAACCACCCCTACGCGCCACCACAGTCCGCCGCCACCATCACCAAGAGCCACCGCCACCTCCATCACTATTCCCACCACCGGTAACCACCCCACGCGCCCTCCTTTATCCTCATTCTTCATTATTTTACAAACCCTAATTTTATTTTTATTTAAATCCGATTTAATTATTTAAAATCTTTTATAAAAATGTTTTTATTAAATGTTTTGATGATAAAAATCATGTGGCTCTCTCTTGTACTCGACTTGGTCGGGACTCGGTAAGAACTCACCGAGTCAACTCGTGACTCGGTGAGGGTATTGTTATTGTTGTTATTGTTTGACTCGTAGTGACGAAGGGAGTATATATTTTGTGTTTGGATTGAATTTTGAGGGTCCGTTCGGTTTGTTGGGTGCTCGACAGCCGACCACCAGCACCACCGAGGCTCGGGTGGTGGTGGGTGGTGATGTATATTGTTTTTGTTATTGTTTTGGTTATATGGATTTAANGTTGTTATTGTTTGACTCGTAGTGACGAAGGGAGTATATATTTTGTGTTTGGATTGAATTTTGAGGGTCCGTTCGGTTTGTTGGGTGCTCGACAGCCGACCACCAGCACCACCGAGGCTCGGGTGGTGGTGGGTGGTGATGTATATTGTTTTTGTTATTGTTTTGGTTATATGGATTTAAGTTAGGTAGAGTTGGAATTGGTTTGGATTCGGATTTGGTTGTTTGGTTTGAGCCGAATGGTATTGAGGCTCGGTTTGGGATTTAGTTTAGTTTCGGGTTTATTTTATTTGACTTGGGTTGATTTTTAGAGTTGTTATTGTTGTTTGTCGGGATTTTGAGTATTGGTTACTAGTCTCGGGATCATTATTATTATTATTTAGTTTAGACGGTAAATAAAAAAAACGGATAATAAAATTATGAAACCTAAAATACATTTGACATAGTTGAGAGGATTTGGACATTGGACTTGGTTTCCGTGTTATTATTATTGTGATGTTATATTGTGAGCTTGAATTGGACGTATTGGATTTGAGGCTATGGTTATTTGGACTTATGGACCCTTTAGTACACGAGACGGTAGGGTACGTTAGGCCCGTAAAGATCTTAACGTACCTGGAACCCAAACAATACAAAATGGTCGATAAACCTAAAAAACTAATGGACTACGTGAATGATATATCCAATCATATTATTATTTATAAAATGTTAAACGTTGTTTAAATATAAAAAGTCGTTGACTCGGGAAATGTTCTATAAACGGGCAGGTCATGCCGAAATTTTGTAAAATTCTTTATAATCTTCAAACTATTTTACTAACTAATATTTATTTCAAAACCCTTTTTATTTCAACGTTATTTTGGGAAAACGGGTAAAACCGAGACTTGTTATTAACGATTTGTTAATTATTTGAGTGTGTCTTTATTTTCATTTCTTTTTCTTTCCATTTCTTTTCGACGACTTTCTTAGAGTATTCATTCGTCTTTCTTGCGTATTTTGTCGTTTCGCTGACTTATTCTTTTCTATCTTTATTTCACACGAGACTTTTAAAGACTATTTTCTTTCAAGTGCCATTGTCTTTTATAAAACTTTATTCAAGCATTGTTTATTGAAATATTCGAGTACCATTGCTGAGTTATGATATTTAGATTGCTTAGGTTGTGCTGAGGATTATTTGCTGTGACGCATTATTTAATTGGTTGATATATCTCGTTTTCTGCTATTGTTAAGGTGTGATTCATAGCCCCGCTTTTTATCTTTTAAATGTTTATAAACCCATGGGGTGAGATACATGCTTTAAATGTTTTCTGAGCACAAGTATTTTTGGTATGCTTTTCCTGATTGATATGCTTTCCTGACGATGTGCTAAGTAGCTTTACCTTGCCATTGCAAGACCCTCAGATCATGAACCATTAATCACTTGCGAGTGAGCGCGAATATAGGGATATAGGCCTATAGGAATTGACCCTCCCACTCCTTTTGCTGGATAGGCAAATTGTGGTGTACTATATTCGATTTTGCCGGGTAATTAGCAAGTACTCGGCCTTGGGGGCACTATTATATTATGAAATTCTGCGGTTATATTGATACTATGATTGTTGGTTAACGTTTTGCGTGTCATGAGCTTAGCATCATCAACAATGTTATATGCACAGGGATGCCTCTATACATTGGTTGTTACCTTGATTACCCGATATTAGCATATGTTGCTCATATCTTATGATTAAAACCTTGTGCTCAACCTTATTATTTAAACCTATGGATTACACTCAACCTTTGTGTTGACTTTTTAAGCATGTGTTTCAGGTACTAATGATATTAATAATTAGCTTTGAAGCTTGATACTTGGGGCATGGTGGAGTGGCTAAGGCTGAAGAGGCATTTCTGTCAAGGCAGCGTTACTATCTTTTTATCTTTATTTGCATGTCATTCGTAAAACCTTTTGTGTCTTTTGTTACTTCCACTACTAAACTTTGTTTATTTTCCGCTGCAAACTCTATTTACTTTTTCCGCTGCTACTTTGACATAAGAGTCCTTGTACTCTAAATGGTTTGTAATTCGAATGATATGTTTTGCAACATTTATGAACGTCCCGTGTTGTGGTCGTTAGCTATAAATGTGCCTGGTTTCTAATTGCGTAATACCCCCAGCATGATAGCTGCCGTATTTGAGTTGGGGGTGTTACAAATACTCTCAGTTAGATATTGTTGTTGTCAGCCCATCTTGCCCTTGTGCAAAAGTAACAACCATTCTTATACACCATATATATATATATATATATATATATATATATATATATATATATATATATATATATATATATATATATATATATATATATATATATATATATATGTTAAAAACATAAGGTTTCCATCCATGTAATAAATTATTCCAAGTGAAATATACCATTTAAGACTAGCTTGAATGATATATTGCATTTGTGTTGGACTTAACTTCCGCATGTGTTTATTCCAAATAAACATTTATTCCAAGGTTGTTTGTTCTATTCCCTAAATCCTAAGTGAAGTTTCCAATCATATGGATTAATATGTAACTTAAATGGAATGATATCTTCAATATGTTATACAACATATGAATTTTAAGGGAAAAGATAGTGCTCCCACTTAATGTCAGATATACTCAGGAGTTATCTTAATTCAATCAAAATCATATTGTAATTAAATTCAAAGATCTTAGCTCTTAGATGCATGATCCAATCCAAACTTGGATGGCTTAAACTTGTATACTACATAAAGATTATATTGAGTGAGCTGTCTAAACCCTTACACTACTTACCTTAGACTCAGGTGAGTTTTCATACCCTCACTTTTAAATGCTTCACAACCCTGTGAGGGGGATACATGCTTTAAATCGAATACAAGTCTTTTTCTTTGGTTGTTGCACGAGTAAACTACTTGCCACTACTACATAATTAAATTCGTGAATCTAATCACTTGTGGGGGTACTCAAGTGAACGCGAATATAATTGATAGATCTATTGAAGATTGACAACTCCCGTTGGAACTACGTCTCACTGGAGGCTACCAATAAGTATTATATTTGGACCATCTAAAGGATTAACTTTGGCAAGTTATCATTTCCCGTCCCATCATGGTAGGGTCTGCAGTGCCTCATGATCTGGACTGTTAACGTCCGGTTCATGATCATAGTGCAACATACCCTCTATCACTAACTTTTCCACACATAGGGTTTAAGCTGAACCCTGTGGAACTTGTATTCACTCTCTATCTACTTAAACCTATGACTCTCACTCAACCTTAGTGTTGACTTTTAAGCATGTTATACTAGGTAATTGAGCCTTTTAGGAACCCTCGCACAGAGAAGAACTGGACATGAGGACGTCCATAATAGTTATCATTCATCGGTTTTTGCTTTAAAACGTATCTTAGGGACCTCTCTTTTGGTAAAAGTATATCTTTTAGTGTAAAAACTCTGATGAATAAATGAATGATAACACCTTTTTCAAAAATATCTCTTTTCGAGTCGTTTTCTATTATCTTGTCTTTGTTTCCATGAAGTAATATCCCAGACCAAACATCCGCTGCGGTCTATGAAAATGGGGGTGTTACAGATTGGTACCAGAGCCTTGGTTATAGAGAACAAAAGGATTTTTCCTAAACTATAACCACTTTTTCTAAAAAGTCCTTCGTGCCACTAGAATCCCCGAACTTGCCTTTAGACTCCCGACTTGCCTTTAGGTTAAGATTCCTGCCTTGCCTTTAGGTTAGACTTCCCCAAATTGCCTTTAGGATAAATTCCCCACTATTGCCTCTAAGTTAGATTCCCCACTTTTACTATTGCCTTTAGGGTATAATCTAGGTTAAGGATATGCTAAGATACTTTTCCCGAGTATTACAGTTAGATATGTCATCCTTTAACAATCCTATCATAGTGTTTGACACTGATGATGAGGATACCTCATCGGATAGTTATAAGTATACCCCGGCTACCCCTACTCACTCATCCTCTGGTTCTAATTCTCCGAAAGAATTAGCCCACAATATCTTAGTTAATTTAGTTTTAAAACCTTCTCCGAATGATCTCTATATGCAAGCATATAATGGTTATATGCAAGCATATGGTAGTGACATTCCTACAGTACCTACTATATCCCCTACCCCATCTATACCTCACTATACTAGTCAAGATTGCTATGTTCCCGAAGCAGTTTCCCCACCCCCTAAGAAATTACGTATTATACCACCTTCACCTCCCCCTAGGTTTGAAATAGGAAATAGTTCTTACAAAATACCCTTAGAAAGACATGAAGAGCAAATAGAGGATATACTTAGTCATTTAGATAAGTTATCTTTAGGACGTATAGAAGAAGTAGAAAATAAGATAAGTGACTTAGGAAAAGGTAGAATTATAATTCAAAAAGATTACACTAGGTTAGAGAATGAATTAGAGAAAACACTTAGCCAAATCTTTAAGTTACAAAAAAAGTATGAAGGACAATCTGACGAAGTAGTTACAGCACATGTTAGACTTTCCACTATAGAAGTGATCATCGAAGATATTAGGGATAGTCATAAGTTTGACATAAGAGATCTATTAGAAGCAATTCAAGAACTTAAGAACAACAAAGGATCAAATTAGTAAGGTTATAGGTAGTCTAGTTATAGAGGTAGTTTAGTTATATAGGTAGTTTAGTAGGTAGTGTGCGTTAAGTTTTCACCCTGTAAGATATAGAAACAAGTCGTTATAAAAGTTATAGTTTGCCTATACTTAGTTATATATCCTGCATTAGGATCCCCTATGCCTTATATCTTAGGAATCACTATAGGCCTACCTTAGGTTTTAAAGAACTCGAGGTCATTAGGAATCTTAAAAACTAGTAATACTACATAGGAACGCTAAAACTTATAACAATTAGAATCCCTTAGGTTAACTATGTCTTTAGATGGGGGAAACGAACTTTCGTGGAATATAGTAAATCTTTTTAGGAAATCCATCCTTTTATATTTAGGATTCCCTATACTCTATTTCTCCGGTATCAGACAGTGTTTTAAGAGTTAGAACTTGTATCTTCCATCACTACGCAAGATTTTATTAGTTAGAACTTGCAAGAATGTCTAAATTGGAAATGAAATTATTCTTATCGCATCTTATCTTGCGAACGTCTATAGAATGGGACGTACAAGATCAACTACTCCTACTACTCCCGCAACTCCCGCCATGACTCAGGAAGACATTCGGCGACTAGTTGTTGACAGTGTAACTGCAGCACTAGAAGCTAGGAATGCTTACATGGCTAGAAACCCTGAAATTCCTGTAGTGAAGAAGAGTAACTACAAGGAATTTATGAGTTGTCAGTCCTTCAATTTCAAGGGGACAGAAGGGGCCATAGGATTGATTCACTGGTTTGAGAGATGTGAATCAGTATTCTCCCGTAGTAACATGTACTGAGGACAGTAGAGTTAAGTTTGCAATCGGTACTCTTACCAAAGAAGCTTTGTCCAGGTGGAACTCGTATGCTCAGCCAATAGGTATTGAGGAGGCATACAAGTTAACCTGGACTGACTTTAAAAAGCTTATGATTAAGAAATACTGTCCTCATATGGAAGTCAAGAAAATGGAGGATGAATTTTATAACTTAACTGTAAAGGGGAACGATGTCAAAACTTATATTAGGAGATTTCAAGAGTTGGCAACTTTGTATCCCACAATGGTGCCGACTGTTGAAAAGACAATAGAAGTTTTCATCGGAGGTTTGCCCCGGAGTATCGAAGGGAATGTTATAGCCTCTAAACCGCAAGATTTAGAGGAAGCCATTAACATCACTTTGAGGTTAATGAACCAAGTAACAAAGCACAACACTGTGCCAGCGCCCAACGATAATAAACGAAATTTCCATGATGGGAGAGCTTTCGGTAACACTCATAACACTAATAGTGATCAACGAACCAACCCCTATCCTCAACCAAAGCCAAGGCAAGAGAATGCGAAAGCATATGCCGCCACTCAAAATGAGGGAAGTGGTTATGCTGGGAAAGCCCCTCTGTGTAAGAAATGCAATTAGCATCACACAGGGCCTTGTTCCATGAGTAACAAGGTGGGCCATCAGACAAAGGATTGCAGGCACAAAGGACCAACTACTGGGGGTAATCCGCCACTAGCAATGGTCATTTGTCATGCTTGCGGAGAAAAGGGACAATATGCAAATAAATGTCCAAAGAAAAATACTAATGGTGCCCAGGGTAGAGCTTATATGTTGAGGGATAGGAATGATCTGCAAGATCCGAACGTAGTCACGGGTAAGTTTCTCATAAACCATCATCTAGATAAAGTACTATTTGATTCTGGAGCCGATAGGAGTTTCGTATGTATACCTTTTGCCTCTAGACTTAGGATCAAACCCATAGCTTTAGATACTTACTATGAGATAGAAATGGCCGACGGAAACCTAGTTAGTACTAACACCGTCATTCAGGGTTGTACCCTAAGCTTACTTAACCACCCTTTCGAAATCGATCTTATACCCATGAGACTCGGTAGTTTTGACGTTGTTGTGGGAATGGATTGGTTGTCCAAGAATCAAGCTAAGATTCTTTGTGACGAGAAAATCATCCATGTACCTATCAACGGTGAAACTTTAATTATCCGAGGAGATCGAATTAAGACTTTTCTTAACTTCATCTCATGAATCAAAACGGAAGGATACATCTCACGAGGTTGTCAAGTGATGAGGCGAAAAGTGTTACGCTTTTAGGGGGTCATTTAAGCCCTAATCCGTAATTATTTGATCAAATATTGCCTTAAATCGTTCCTTTTGTTATTTTAGGTACTTTGAAGAGGAATTCTGGAAAAGGAAGCATTTTGGACTTTTTTGGAGCATAAAAGTGAAGAAAACGACAAAGTCTCAAATTATGCTAAAAACAGTACATGACGACGTCACGTTCTATCGTGTGACGGCGTAACGCTTTGACAACATGAAGGATGATTTTTACACTAGACGCCCCAGAGAAATTAACACGTGACGGCGTCACATGTTGGAAAATGTAGGCCGTCACGTTTTGTCACAAAGGGAGACGGCCCAGAGAAAACTTCAAGGGGACGGCGTCAGAAGTAGATCTGAGCAATCCGAATAGTGTTTTGGCGGCGAGATGACGGCGTCAGACCCTAAAAGCTGACGCCGTCACAATGTAAAAGCTATATATAGTTTTCTAATTTTCATTCATTGTGTGCAACTTTTGGGAACAAAACCCTAGCTCGTTTTTCTACTGCAATTTCAAGGGTTTTCCACCTTGAACCTTGGATGCTTAATTGAAGATAAGTCTCTTCCAAATCATTCAATATGTCTATGTATTGTATGATTATATCTTATGCTTGTCTTTCAATTAACATGCTAGGCTATATCTTTATTGTGTTTGCTTATATATAATGAAACCTAGCTATTGATTATATGTTGTTGGTTTGCTTGTGATTATTGTGTGTGGGTGAAGTCGATGTTAGGCTTAAGAAAACTGGCTAACCTCCTATATGGTAACTTGCTTGAACGTCTTAAGAAACATGAATCGGATGTGTACTACGATTATTTGGTTGTATTTAATGCATGAGCGAATTCTAATGATCCCATGTTAGGAGCTTTTAGTCGGCTCGACATAGGATTGAAGTAGGAGCTTATAGAGTTAGGGAAGATCGTACA
>LBNU01018209.1:38602-51759 GCA_014162995.1 Artemisia annua | reverse complement strand
TATATATTCTCTAAGAAATACGCTAGAAATACGTATTCCCGAGTCGTTCCGTGAAGGTTTGAATGGAAAATCGATTTCCGTGTCAAAAACGTGTAGTGAATGTGAAAATAAAAAGATATAAGAGATTTTAAGCTACGATATATGACATAGCAACAAAAACACGTAATCAAGCAAACAAATAAAGCAAGTCAAGTACAAAGTCCTAAAACGCAATCTAGAAATAAAAACGTACGAAAATAATTTCTAAAACGCGACTAAATAGTGGAATCCTAAAATAAAAATCCTAAAAATATAAAAATAATTTTTCTAAGCTAAAAATGATAATAGAAAATTTTAGGAAAAAGAAAACTTTTTTTTTGGCTTTTTAATTATTTATTACGATTTAAAAAATATTAAAAAGAAAACTAAATCAAAAGAAATAGCAAAACTATTTTAATAAATCTGAAATTTTTATTATAAAAGCTTAACTATGACAGAAACTTTAGAAAATTTTGAAATCGAGAAAAGCTCTTGCGAATAAGCTAATTTATAGCTTATCAGTTTACAAGCTTAAAAAGAACCTTAGTATATAAAAGAATTAAATGTGCAACCCTCTTGAGAAAAGTCCTAAGCGCGCGTATGGTTGAGTGTGTGTGTGTTGTGTGGTTTATATATCCAAGAGGTCTGGGGCTCGACCCTTACCAGACCTTTTTGCTAAAATATATATTTTTTTTATTTTTTTTCTTTTTACAAAAATATTAAACTGATGAAGATGAAAGACTTTTATGAAAACCAAACTTGTGAAAAACTATAATAAGCTCAGAAAAAGCTTATGTTTCCAACAGATTACCAAAAAGAGCTAAAGTGACCAAGTATACTAAAAGCTAAAATGAACTAAAGAAATAAGCTATCCTAAAGTGCAATAAGCTAAATCTCTACTGACACACTACCCAACAAGCTCAAACAAATAATCAATCAAGCTAAAAACAAGCTGAACAAACACACAAGCTCAATCAAACAAGCTCAGTGAAAACTGAGTATTATTCAGCAAAAGCAGGTCCAAAAGGCAACTTAGATGAGCAATTAAATCACACTAGATAAGTCAATCAGGTCCAATTAAGCAATAAATCATCAAAACAGTGCTACAAGCTCTCAAACAAACCAAATTACAGAATATGAGGCCAAGGGATGAGATAGAAAAGAGCTGATGAATCTGAGCTGTTGGACTGATTTATATGGCACAGGGCAGATAAATGCTCAGATAGGCAACTTTGAGCCTACTTTCAACCTAGTAAATGATTTCCAAATCTGAAAATTCTTTTTTATTCAAGTACTTAAGCAACCAGAGAACAAAATTAAACAAGAAATTTGTATTTTCAATCACTAACAAACCCTAGAGAGGCAAATCAAGATCTGTCCATTTCCTAGCTAACTGATTTTTTTTGACTTTTTTAATTTTTACCTAAGTTTACTATAATGAAATTCTATGAATCCTAGATGATTGATAATGATGTTTTAAAGTAATATGAGACTAATTTAAGCTATGAATGATATTTATGAACCTATATGTGTGATTGAGCAACTGGATTAACTAATAGATGTAAGCTAAAATGAAATTTAAAGTAAATTTTGACTATTTATGCTATGACCTACTGATTTTATGATTGAAATGCAATAAGTGAACTTAATGAAACCTGATTTAACCAAAATCAACCACTGAATACTACTACCTCCGTCCCAAAATTATTGTCCAGTTTGAATTTTCAAAGTCAAACTGGTTCAACTTTGACCATAATTATATTTTTTATTATATAATACTTGATGAAAAATTATACCATTGAAAAGTACATTTAAAACTCAATCCATTTATATATTTAGAATCAAATATTATATAACACCCACAAAAATAATTAAGGTCAAAGTTGAAGAAGAAAGACTAAAAAGTCAATAGTGGACAATAAATTTGGGACGGAGGGAGTATTAAAACACAGGTCTGCACCTTATTCCAAACAGTCCTTAAGCTAGTTGTTATCAGCTTTTATGAAGCAACAGTGTGATTAACACTTCTAATCCACCAAGGAAACTTAGATAATGATCAAATATGCTTAAATGAATCAGAAACACAGGTCACAAATAACAAAACACCACAGAACAAGTATCAAGCAGAATCAACAGTAAAACAACAGATTTGAACAAGTAAAGCGCAAACTACTATATTATGATTAGATCTGCTATATTAAGCTATGATATGATAAAATTATGCTAATGAAACAGTAACAAGAAATCAAACAAAGATCTAAACAACTAACTCAGATTATGCAATATTAGAGAGAAATTCAAAAGAGAAACTCACAAGCTCATTCCCCTCAGCTCAAACAGAGGGGATTCACTATGCTTGCCTATCTTTAGATAGGCCAAAGGCTTCCCAAACTCCACTTGGTCTATCAAATCAACTCAAATTCATCACCATCACTGCTACAGTTGACTTTTGTTGACTAATTGTAATTTTTGAAGGTTTATGATCTAATTTGAATCCTACACCACTCTCAGAAGCTAGAAAGCTAAAAAGAGCTGTAACTACTTATAAAACAAGCTTATTGAAGCTTGGTTTTAAGATTTGAAAATATTATTTTATTTTTTATTTGTTTTTCTGATTTTTTTTTATTTTTATGTTTTGGAAACAAGTAAAGGTAAAAGAACTTAGAAATGACTTAATAAGCTTCTGAGAAGCTTAAGAATTAGTAAATAAAGCTTGTAAAACAGTTTATAAAACTACTACTATTTAATACGAATTAAGAAAACACAAATGAATTAAAAGGAACTTGAATTTTATTAAACTAAAAGAGTGATTACATAAAAGGAAAGCTGAGATTACAATTTGACAGAGTTACACTACTTAAAAACTACACACCACATTTGTGAGAAATGGGAGGTTTATATAGGAGATGAAGGGTGAGTCCTTGGATCCTTCTAAGCTGTCCACGTCACTGATCCAGGTGATTTATGCTTTCTCTGAGCCCTCCTAAGCCCTACAATCAACCTTGGCCACCAATCTTGTGATTTCGACCCTTGGATTAATTATTCCCTAATCATGAGCACTCAAATTCACACGGATCGCTGACATGGCAGGCCTGCCATGTCGGGTTGCTTCTAGAAACACTTGTATAAGTACTGAATTACCCTTAATTGTGGTAATTTTGAGGTTGGGGTAACTAGAGTTCTAGGAACAGTGAATGTTCTGGGTTTGGGGTAAAATTTGGGTGGCGGGTAAAATGATTTTATTATTATTGTTTGACCGAGTGTTATTTTGGTTGACCAGGGTATAAGTGGGATGGGCTCATTTTTGTTGGGCTTTGGGTATGTGATGTGTTATTGGGTTTAGTGGGTTATAAGGAATGATGGGTTTAGGGGATTAAGTGGATCCGTTTGGTTTAATATTAGGATAGGTTAGCAAAATTCACAAGGACCAATTATGTATTTCTGAAAATTATAGGGACTAAAGCTGCCATATTTCCATAGTGTGATCCAAGGGCTCTTATTGTCATTCTTTGATAGTTGAAGGTTCATTGATGACATTTCTTCAAATTATTCATCAAGGGCTACTTTTGACAATTTTGGAAAGTTGAGGGACCAATATTGCCAATTCTTCAAAGTTTGCTCCAAAGACTTTTTTTGACATTCTTTGAATCTTCAAGGATGATTTTGAAACTTTGAGCTTTTCCTTTGACTATTTGACTTCCCCGACTTTGAATTTTGACACTTTCCATTCTCGTGCTCGTTTTTGTCGGTTTTCTTTGATTTTATGTCCATTTATGAAATATTCGTTCCTCCACAATCACAAACACAAAAACACAATATCTTTGGCATTTATGGTTAGTTTTTGGTCGTTTTGGTCTTAATTTGGTAAATAAAAGGTGTATGAATAAACATACACCAAACTTTTTGGTGGAACACACACACAAACCCTAGTACGAATTTTAGAACTTATTAAGGGTTTCATACCCTTATTTCTTCCATGTTTAGTTAAAGATAAGTAATCCATCAATCATTCAATATGTCTATGTGTTGTTTGATTATATCTTATGCTTGTTTTTCTTTTAACATGCTAGGCTAGGTTTATTTGTGTTTTCTTAGATCTAATGAAACCTAGTTATTGATTATCTATTGAGGGTTTGTTATTAATTGTTGTTGGGTGAATGATAATCGATGTTAGGCTTAAGAAAACTGGCTAATCTCCTATATGGTGACATGCTTGAACGTCTTAAGAAACATGAATCCGATGTGTACTACGATTTTAATGGTTGTGTTTAATGCATAAATGACTATTAAGGAGGCCATGGTTAGGATACTAAACATGTCGCCATGGGAAGAGATAGAAGCTTATAGAGTTGAAGAAGATCGTACACGGCCCCACGAATGGTATTAAGGAATGCAACCCGTCACCCACGCAATTGTAACAAACTTATCAATCAATAAAAGATAGCTAGGGAGTAATGAGTCTAAGTAAACACGTTTTCTCCTTATAAGTTTTCTCATTTTATTTTCGTATCATTTTATTTTTATTGCATTAGTAGTTTATTTGGGTTAGTTGACTAGCAACTAATTCCGCCCACTCTTCCAAAACCGATATTTTTACTTGCTTTCCGTAAAATATAAAAATACAACAAGAATCATCCCTCACCCTAGACCTAATTAGACAACTTTCAATCCTAATGAACACTATTCCCCGAGAGAACGATCAATCCCCCGGTATTTGCCACTACACTATACTACATCGGTCAGGTACACTACCTGGTGGGGATTGCAAGCATCTCAAGATCCCTTGAGAGGTAAAACCTTTTGCGTAGACTGCAATCCACGCATCAAGTTTTTGGCGCCGTTGCCGGGGAATAGTTATTGTTTAGGTTGAGATTTATTTTTATTAGGTCTACTCACTAGATTCCTTCTAGTGAGATTTTTATTTTATTTTTATACGGTTTTCTCATTACTCCTCAATCTCTCGTTCTCTTCGTTCCTTGTCTGTTCATAACCGTACCATCCGCTATCATGAAAGAGTGGTAAATTCTTTGTCCCGCCAACCAACCACGACAAACCCACACACGGGGGGCACAAACAAACCCTCCTAGGTTTCATGCACTATTACGGCAGAGTACTCCCCGTCCTAATAGACCGAAGGCTATCGAAATACATTTGAGCTCACTCAGCAGCCATGTGTCTCCCTTGCGGACTTCCGACACCCAATCCGGTTGGTGCAACGGAATGTGCATCTCCATGCGACCTTCGTTCCGAAGATCAAAAACTACAACAAAAAGTGCTTTTTACGGACCCCTTTGTGTGGCGACGCGTATGATAACGGACGTCCTAAAAAACTGTTTAATAGGACAGCTAGCTGAGGCAGTATTAGGGTCCTTTTTAAATTATTTCTACTTAGGCGATCTTTCCCTAAAAAAGTTATATAATAGGCAATGTTGATGATTTGGCGATCCTATTCATCATATAACTTAATAGGACACTTAAAATATGGATCCTAATAAATTACACTTTAAGAAGACATTTAGTTGTTGGGTGTCCATTATCTATACGTGTAACTACGACACTTGAAATCAACTATAGATGTCTATTAATGAACCATAACCTAAATAAGACCCTTGACACTTCGCGGTCTTATAAACTTTAACCTTTATAGCGACGTTATTCATTATGGTTTCTATATAATCAACACATAATAATGACACCTTGAGTTTTGAGCATAAACATCGTAGTGGTAAAAACGCTTTATGAACAAACAGTTTTATTTATAGCACAATTTAACAGGACCATTTGACACGTGGGTATTAATACGGTCTAACCTTTATGGACGCTTAAGTACAAATCGTTGTCTACGTTAATCGGACACCATAATGACATTTACTATTTTGAGCTCAATACAACATCATTCTTTTTAAAACGATTAATTGCAAAGTCATTTAATTATTAACAAACCTTAATAGGACCCTTAAGACGTGGTGTATTATACATGTTAACCTCATTTATACGGCCTTATGCATGAATGGCCTTCTTAGTATCNACACGGCCCCACGAATGGTATTAAGGAATGCAACCCGTCACCCACGCAATTGTAACAAACTTATCAATCAATAAAAGATAGCTAGGGAGTAATGAGTCTAAGTAAACACGTTTTCTCCTTATAAGTTTTCTCATTTTATTTTCGTATCATTTTATTTTTATTGCATTAGTAGTTTATTTGGGTTAGTTGACTAGCAACTAATTCCGCCCACTCTTCCAAAACCGATATTTTTACTTGCTTTCCGTAAAATATAAAAATACAACAAGAATCATCCCTCACCCTAGACCTAATTAGACAACTTTCAATCCTAATGAACACTATTCCCCGAGAGAACGATCAATCCCCCGGTATTTGCCACTACACTATACTACATCGGTCAGGTACACTACCTGGTGGGGATTGCAAGCATCTCAAGATCCCTTGAGAGGTAAAACCTTTTGCGTAGACTGCAATCCACGCATCAAGTTTTTGGCGCCGTTGCCGGGGAATAGTTATTGTTTAGGTTGAGATTTATTTTTATTAGGTCTACTCACTAGATTCCTTCTAGTGAGATTTTTATTTTATTTTTATAGGTTTTCTTTAGTCTATCTTTTTCTTCGTTCCTTTGTTCATAACCGTTACCATCCGCTATCATGAAAGGTGGTAATATCTTTGATCCCGCCAACCCACCACAACAAAACCCACCACAACCAAACAAACCTCCTAGGGCATGCACTTTAGGAGAGTACTCCCGTCCTAGCCACCAAGGCTATCGAAATACCATTGAGCTCACTCAAGCAGCCAATGTGTCTCCCTTGCGATCCGACACCATCCGGTTGGTGCAAAGCGAATGTGCATTCCATGGACTTCGTTCCGAAGATCCAANTAGTTTTGGCTCCGTCCTAAATATGAGGGTGCCAAATACATTTGGGTCGGGTTGAAACCGTGCTAAATAGTATTTGGCACGGTTTTTAGGACGGTTTAACTTTGGGGTGCCGTAAGTGAGTTATTTGGCACGATTGACAATATTCCGTTCCAAAATGGGCATTCGTCACACTTTCTATATCTCATGCCAAATGTGTATTTGGTACCAATTCATCTCCCGTGCCAAATGTGTATTTGGTACAGCTTTGATTTACCGTGCCAAAATTAACTATGACGGTTTTATCTACCGTGACAAACATATTTGGCACGGTTTCTGTTTTTAGTGCCAAACATATTTGGCACCATTTTATTCGCCTTGCCAAAAAAAACATTTGGCACACTTTTGCGATCATTATAAAAATCATTTGGCACGATTTTGCATTCATCAGTTAATTATTTGGCATGGTTTGCGTAATCATTGTATTAACACCATTTTCCGTTACAAATAGGTTTTTGTACACCATCATATCAACCATCTCAAATATGCGCAAATATAATTCAATCGAAGCTAAAGTAAATTGAACTCAAATTTTATTAATCATCCATAAAAGCAAGTCAACATGGTCACTTGAATACCATAAAGTAAAAAACAGTATGTTCAACATGGTCTTTAGACAAAATCATAACTAGAACTCAATATAAATGACTAATACAATTTATTACTAACGGGATCGAATAAAGCTCATCGGATAACGTCTTCATCATAAACCTGCATTATATAATATTCCAACATTAGAAACATGTTAAACGGGTCAAAAATTTTATACTCAAAACCGAGATGGGACAAATGGGTTCAATATCATCCTTATGATTTCAACCTCATTTGAAACGGGTTAAATGTTTTGAAGTTTTTTTATTAATGTCATCCTATAGATTTATAATACTAAGCTAAGGTATAAACTGGTACTTACTTTAAAAAGATAGCTAAGCAAATATGTTTGAACTCTTTTATCAATGCATGCTAATCTCATCTCACAATTTGCTTCACTTATTAAAATACCGCTAAATACAAAATTAATTTAAAAAGAGGACCAACACGACATTTGTATTTCCTTGACCCTGATATATAACGACGAAACAAGCAGATTGATACAATTTCTTATGTATACGAGCATACATTAAATTTTCTTTTTCATCTGTTTGCAAATAGGAAAATCCCCATCACACATTCACACCCATAATGGAAAATACAATTCATAATATTCCATATTCTATATGTTTTATTTTATAACTACTGATACAAACTGGAGAACCAACCTCATTTATTAAAAATGACTTGATCACCATTTGGCCTAAACTCTTTTGGTCAGTAGTCAAGTAATTTTTTTGCCTATTGTAGCACCAAGTTATAAAACAGAAAAAAGCAACTAAGCTACTGATGCAATTATGCTAATACACTATTGATGCAATTATGCTAATACCTTTCATTCTTTCAAAGAAGTTGAACGACCCGCTTACTCACTTCTCTTTAGTTTCCAGGGTTTTGTTACTTCACAGAATACAACATTTTTTCTTGATGCCGGGCAGATGTATTAGCAGGAGCTTTTGTATCACTCTGCTTCTGACCACTGATGCGTTTGCACCCATTCATAAGTAAATGGGTGAAATATACTATCCTTAACGTACATCATAAGTAGCTTATACTGAGATTATGTTGGTCCATTAAAGATATTATTAAATGATCAGTGATTTACAATACTAAGAAGATTCTAATTAAGACTTGTTACCTTGTGCTAGTGTCCACATTTAACTGGTATCTTAAACAGCATTAGATATCGATTCCAAGATAGAAAGCTGCATAATCTCCGTCTCAATAATCCAAGAAGCAACATCCTCTAAATCACATTAATTAAAGGTAAACATATATGTCAAAGCAACCTGCATTGATAACCACGCTAACTTTTATGCGGGTGAATCCTGTACTGTTTACTAGGTCAACACAGGACAAACAATTTTGCGTCGATAGGGTCATTGTATACGGGTCAAAATGCATTTAGATACTTGGGTAACCTTTTTACGCAGACCAAAGCGGGCCGGGTTGGACCAAATCACTTATAGCTCAATTTCTTTTAATATCAGATTATGAAGATATAAGCACCATACCTTTGATAGTCTATGCTAGCTTCAATAGTAGTTTTGCGGCTGGTCTTTTATGAGCATTCATATTTACTCCTCGGGCTGATCTTGAGCTCATCTATAAGACCAAGGAAGCTGCAGATGTTAATTTTTTTTATTAAACATTGTTAAACTACATGTACTAGGTATAACATACTCACATCTTGAAGCAAGTAATAATGCCACACTCGAGAACAAATGTTTTTAATCGTTTTGTAAGGGTAATTAGTAAGTTGTTTTTCATAAGCAAGTTAATAGCGAAGATAGATGTCCTGAAAATAAAAAACAATCCTATGCGTGAAAGAGGAGGGGGATATAAGTAGATGAATCACTTATTGGGCTTGTTATCTCAGCTCGCTACGACCTGTAAATTCTATTGAACTGAGTGAATAAGATTGAGAGGTCCTAACTGGAAATATCATCTTGCCCTCACAAAACCAGTCGCGTTAAAACATAACTACAATGAGCATTACATGTTTTCAAATAGATTTTACAACCAGCACTGAAATATGAAAGAGATCCGTGCATCAGAGGCAACCCTATATACCAATATACCATATTATGATATTAATCATATTTTGAGTTTGAGGAAATGATAGACATGGTACTACTACATGGATATATTTCCTCAAGCAGAACTTATAAATAGTGTAGAAAGGTTCAGAATACAATGTTACGCATATGCCAAAAGGAAAAAAAATGGTTAAAACACAAACATTGTACATGGGCATGGAACCAGACAACCAGTAGTTTTGATTCGAGTATCCTAGAAACCAAGGCGCAAGCACATCAAGAACATCAATTGATAACTTTACATAAATTACAAATAAGGCCCAAGCACAAGAAAATCATACACAAGTATTCAATAAATTTACACCAATTACAGATCAAAACTACCACAACCAAAATAGTTAGGGGAAATAAACTTAAAGGAGTTGTATACTTAAGTAGATAAGTTATTGTTTGTTTTTGCGACTAAAACAAGAAAATAATTCTGCAAAAGGACCACCGAATCAACGTCAATTACATAAGAAGTTCGCCTGTTATGCGAATCATAAATTAAAGATACTGCCCCTAGTAAAACACTAAAACGAAATACAAACCTTCCAAATAGCAATATAGGTATCAACAGTGAAAATGAGATGCAAGGCGGCGCTAGTGATAGCGATTGGAAAGTGGTAAAATTTTGAATTTGGGGTAAAACATGGGCGGGATTAGTTTTTAGATGGGTTCATTGCTTATAACAATTGAATTAAAAATTACACTTTTTGTATTGTGTTTATGTTACAAATTAGTACAAAACACAAAATTAAATGTGGAAATAAAGCCCATTCGTTCGTGAAAAGCTCGGAATCAGATCGGTAAAAAGCTCGAACGAGCTGAGCCTAAACGAGCTCGAGCCTGAATTCAAGCCTAAGTTGCAATTCATTTATTAGTCGAGTTTGAGCCCGAACTTTATATACAAAGCTTGATTGGGCTCGCGAGCCTAAACGACACAAGGATATTTTGAGTCTTAAACATATATAAAACTTTATGCATTTATATTATAATAGAGCTTATAAACGAGCTCAAAATAAGCTTATTAACGAGCTCAAAATAGATATATTACGAGCCAAGCTTTAAATTTTCATTGCCAAATTGTATAAACGAGCCGAGCTTGAGCAATAATTTTATTCGGGATATTCGGTTCAACCCGAATAACCCGAATACTAAATAGGGTTGACCTGATTGACCCGAATAAGGACTTTTGTATTTTTTAAATACATTTTTATAAATTATCTATTTAAAGTATTACAAATAGGCAATTTTATTAGCATTTTATTCATGGTGTTATTTGGGTTGACCCGGTCGGGTTTGGGTCAATCGGGTCCGGTCAATTCGGGTCAAGGCTAAAAAAAAATACCCGAATTCCACCTTGTTTAGAACACGGATCACTCGGGTCGGGTGAATTCGGGTCGGGTCAACTCGGGTTCGGGTCTAGAACGTTTAAAAATGTTAACATTTTTGTAACATCATTCTAACACGTACATCTGAGTCAAAGACATGCTCTGCCAAGTAACTTGAACATAGGTGACCTAATCAATCATTTCTTTATTAGTTTTTGTATATATAATATGATTATTTTTAACTTGACCTTAAAGGAAAAAATATTTATTTAAGAAACAACAAATGTTAACTCACAAAAAATTAGAAGGTGATGCATCTTAAGTAATATGACGGATACTAATTCGATATATAGATTAAAAGTTAATGATGAAAGGCTATTGAATATTAGAGTAAATTAATAAACTCCATTATAAATTTAATTTCATGTCCAAGATAATAAAAGCTTAATATAGTCAACGCATGCGGAGAAAAAGTGTAAATTTAGTCAGTTTTCTTAAAGATATTCTAAATACATAAGAACTAAACATAATTTATAAATCGCCTCAAATACATTAGTATTTTTCACAGCCTATAAATCCCGTTCCAGGTACATAAGTATTTGGCACCAACATTAGATGTTGTTTCAAATACATATAGGTATTCGGCACCATTCACACCAACCGTTCTAAATACATGAGTATTTGATACCAACAGTAGATAGTGTTCCAAATACATATAAAAATTTGGCACCAGTGGTACCGACCATCCCAAATACATAAATATTTGGCACCGGTACTTAGTAATAGTCAGAAAATAAAAATGATCATGTTTTCAGATAAAATAGTTGTGTATTGAGTTACTGTAAACTACAGTGTGCGGGTTTGTCTTCCCGAAATAATTATGCAATCTCATGAGTGTTTACTTTATGTTTTTATATTTATCATCACCTATAATAACGACTCGGGTTTACATATTTCTTTTGTAAATCTTTGAGAAAAATACGTGTTGATTTTAACGAATCACAAACTATGGTCTATTATCCACATATTCCTTCCCAAATAAAATACGTGACCTAAATAAAATACGAGGGAATTATTTTACGCTACATAGACTTTCATTTTGGGTCGTTCCCTTTTGTTTCGCAACTTTAACCCATACACACCAAGCCCAACTATTATTTTAAAAACCCATTAAAATAAAAAAATGAAAAGGCCGGTTTTTCCCCCCTTCCATACACGAAATACATAAAAAAAAATGGAAAACCCTAGCCTACATAATTTCTTATCATCAAGAACTCAAGATCAAGATTCGTGATAATCCCGTGAAGGTTTGGTACGATTAATCACCTATTTTCTTTAACATCTTTTGTTTCAAATTTTTTTTTATGTAACTATAATCGACGGATATGATTAGGGTTTATTAAAATTCAGTAACTAAACATGTTTGATCATTAAAAACATAATTAGGGATGTGTAAGGGGTTTTATCATGTGTTTGGTTAGGGTTAGGGTTTTGTTTGTGATGCTGACAGAAATTTGGGTCGGATTGATTAGGGTGAATTTTGATGATATTAACGTGTTTTTGCTTGATTCTTGAGTCTAAAATTAAGTACTACTTGTATACTTTCTGGAAATATAAATTTCATGGTCATTGGAGGTCGGGAGGTAAGCCTTTTGAATTTTATAAGATTAAGTGTCAAAGCTGAGTAATAGGGTCTGAAAATCAGTAGCAGTTTTTGATTTTTCATTTTCAAACCGTAAAGAGTTAGGAGCTCTCCTTTGACAGGAGCGATATTTGGGATATTTGGGACTTCCTGGAATTTTTGTAAATTTTTCTGAAGTATATAAATGGGTGAAGCAAATGAAAACTTTCTTCATGTTTCTGCAGTTCACTTTCTGGACTTGCTTTGGTAAACGATTTTCACAAGGGTATTTAAACTTGTTAATAAATTCTGGAAAAATTCAAGTAGACTTCTAAAACATGATAGCTTCTGTGAGAATTTTGGTGAATTTTTATGTTGACCTTTGGTATGGTTTGGAAATTCGTTTATTGGACCTAAATTCGTCTTAAAATCTGTCAATTACATGCATGTATGAAAAGACAATTAACAGTGTTTGGTTTGCATTGGGGTACGACTATGGGTATTAGAATATGAATGGGTGTGTAAGTAATAACAGAATGATTTGAGTCTATTTTTGTTTGTAGATAATGTATTTCATTCTGTAACA
>LBNU01018209.1:19378-36534 GCA_014162995.1 Artemisia annua | reverse complement strand
ACTCCAAGTTTTTCAATTATCTTAATTCGAGTCATTAGAATAGTAATTGTAAAGTTATGTAAAAGTTCACGTGTAAGGGGAAAACCGAGGCCCCTATGATGTATTATTTTGGATGGTAGGGCAAGAATGTATGAAAAAAAAAATCGAAAAATCAAGAAAAATACAAAAATATGTGAAAAAGAAAAGTAGAAAAAACATACGGACTACCATCCCGTTTCTTTTATGTTTGTTTATGTTTTTGTTATTTTATTTTTAGCTTAAGATTGAGTCGAGTCTTGGCTTAGTAACATTGTATAGTGCATGTATTTGATCATGATAATTATCTCGCCACCATTAAAATACCCTTATTCCAACCAAACCGTGTTTATCATATCCCTACACCTTACGTTACAACCCTTTGGAAAGCCCTCTTTGATAGTTTATCTCAGGTGCTTACGCCTAGTGGAGGAGTAATTGATCCTCTCCCAAGCCTATGGTAATCTATTTGCTATGACAGGTATTGAGAGATATTTTCCATTTTCATTTATGAGATATAATTCTATGACACTTGAGAGATGAGAGTATCTAAACACTATTTGTGAGGTGCTAGTGTATGATTTCCGTGCTTATTATGATTAGGGTCGAATAACTATTTGTTGTAATTACTTTTATATTTGTGTTAAATGACCCCTAACTCATATTTTGATTGGAATAAAAGCTTATTTGCTTGAGGACAAGCAAATCCCAAGTGTAAGGGTATTTGATGAGACGAAAAGTGTACCCGTTTTAAGGGGTCATTTAAGCCCTAATTCGAGTAAATGTGATCAAATATTGCCCTAAATCGTTCCTTTTGTCATTTTAGGTACTTTTGAGAAGAATTCTGGAAAACATGCTAATTTGGACGTTTTTGGAGCGTAAAAGTGAAGAAAACGACAAAGTCTCAAAAGAAGCTGGCAAACCTAGAGGACAAGCAAATCCCAAGTGTAAGGGTATTTGATGAGACGAAAAGTGTACCCGTTTTAAGGGGTCATTTAAGCCCTAATTCGAGTAAATGTGATCAAATATTGCCCTAAATCGTTCCTTTTGTCATTTTAGGTACTTTTGAGAAGAATTCTGGAAAACATGCTAATTTGGACGTTTTTGGAGCGTAAAAGTGAAGAAAACGACAAAGTCTCAAAAGAAGCTGGCAAACCTTCCTGACGGCGTCAGAGTCACAAGGTGACGCCGTCAGCTAACGTTGACAAAGGAGTAAAATCAGATTACACTAGACGCCCGATGAAGAAAACAAGATGCACCTGACGGCGTCAGGTGTTAGAGAAAGTAGGCCGTTAGGTGTAATGCTAAAGAGTGACGGCCCAGAGCACATATACAAGTGACGGCGTCAGAAGTAGATCTAGGCCATCCGAGAACCCTAATGACGGCGAGCTGACGGCGTCAGAACCCATAAGCTGACGCCGTCAGAATGTAAAATCTATATATACTTTTCTATTTTTCATTCATTAGTGTGGAACTTTTGGTGCAAGTTTGGGAAAAACCCTAAAGACGAATTTGGCTGTATTTTCAAGGGTTTTTCACCCTTGAATCCTTCATGTTCAATTAAAGATAAGTCCTCACTTAAATTAATCAATATGTCTATGTGTTGGTTAATTACATCTTATGCTTGTCTTTCGATTAACATGCTAGGCTAGATTTTTCTTGTGTTTGCTTAGATCTAATGAAACCTAACTATTAATTATTGGTTGATTGGTGTGTTATTACTTATCTTGGATGAATTTTTCATCAATGTTAGACTTAAGAAAACTGGCTAAACTACTATATGGTAACATGCTTGAACGTCTTAAGAAACATGTAACTAATGCTTACTAGGTTATTAAGGTAGTATTTAACGCATGAGCCACTGTTTACAATCCCTATGATTGGGTGCTTTACGCATCGATGTAGGAGGAGATAAGAGCTCATAGAATTGGGGAGATATGTACGCCACCCCATGAATTGTTAAGGAATACACCCGTCATCCACGCAAGTAATACATGCACCAATTAACCGGTAAAAGATAGTTATGGAGTAAGGAAATCTAAGTAAACACATTTGTCTCCATATAAGTTTTCACAACCACAATAGTTTAGTTATTTTATTTTTAATTGCAATTGTAGTTTTTGGGTTAGTTGACTAGCAACTAATTCCGCCCACTCCTCCAAAACCCGAGATTTTACTTGCTTTCATAAAAATATAAAAATATAAAAATACGAAAATAATCTTCCTTCACCCTTAGACCTTTTAGAATAGTTTTTCTAACCTAACGAACACTATTCCCTGTGAGAGAACGATCAATCCCCCGTACTTACCACTACACTATACTACACCGACCAGGTACACTGCCTGGTGGGATTGCAAGCTTCTCAAGATCCCTTGGGAGGTAAAACCTGTTGCGTGGTCGCAATCCCACGTCATTAGTACGAAATGCCCATAGAGCGTCATCGAGTTTCCTCGACCAAACGGAAGGATTGTCTTTAACCATTTTTTTAGTATTCTTTTCAATGCTCTATTAGTATTTTCGGCTTGTCCACTGGTTTGTGAATGATACGCTATAGCAAAACGATGATGAACTCCATATCGTTTCATGATTTTCTCCATTTGTTTATTACAGAAATGGGTTCCTCTATCACTTATTAAAGCTTTAGGGATACCATAGCGAGCAAAAAGCTTTTTGAGAAAATTGACAACAACTCGTGCATCGTTAGTGGGTAAGGCTTCAGCTTCAGCCCATTTGGAAACATAATCGATTGCAACGAGAATATATTCGTATTTGTGGGATTTAGGAAATGGTCCCATAAAGTCGATTCCCCAAATATCGAATATTTCGCAGACTTGAATGCTCTTCTGAGGCATTTCATCTCTACGAGAAAAACTACCGGATTTTTGGCATGCATCAAAGTTTTGAACAAGAGTGTGAGCTTCTTTGAAAATTGTTGGCCAATAGAATCCAGCATCAAAAACTTTTTTAGCTGTGGTGGCAGGACCGTAATGTCCCCCTGTTGGACCATGATGGCATTCATCAAGAATTTTTCTTGTTTCTGCTCCAGAAACGCATCTTTGGATCATCCCATCGGGACTCATTTTGAAAGGAAAAGGTTCTTCCCAATAATAGTTCTTTAAGTCCGAAAAGAATTTACTTCGTTGAGCATGAGTTAATCCTTTCTTGATTTTCACCAAAATAATTTGCAAAATCTGCAAACCACGGTATTTCTTCTTCATCAACTTTGTCGATAGTCATAAGAGTTTCGTCGGGAAAATTATCATCAATTTCGTCTTCCTTTAATTCTTCCTAATTTGGATTCTCAAGACGAGACAAATTTGGCAACAAGATTTTTTGCTCCTTTCTTATCTTTTATTTCGATATCGAATTCTTGGAGTAGTAAAATCCAGCGGATAAGACGCGGTTTTGCATCTTGTTTAGCAAACAGATATTTGAGCGATGAGTGATCGGTGAAAACTATTGTTTTGGAAAGCACGAGATAAGATCTAAATTTGTCAAAAGTAAAAACTATGGCTAACAATTCTTACTCCGTAACCGTATTGTTTTGTTGGGCATTGTTGAGTGTTTTGCTAGCGAAGTATATAGGACGGAAATGTTTTCCTTCACGTTGTCCTAAAACAGCTCCAACAGCAAAATCGCTTGCATCGCACATAAGCTCGAATGGTAGTGACCAATTAGGTGAAACCATAATCGGGGCACTAGTCAATTGACTCTTTAGTATTTCGAAAGCTTTAATGCAATCCGCATTGAAATCAAAAACAGTATCTTTTTCAAGAAGTTTTGTCATAGGACGAGATATTTTGGAAAAATCCTTGATGAGCCGACGATAGAAACCAGCATGTCCTAAAAAACTTCTAACGGCTTTAACATTAGTTGGAGGAGGTAATTTGGTGATAAGATCTATTTTTGCTTTATCAACCTCCATTCCTGAACTTGAGATTTTGTGTCCAAGCACAATTCCTTCGGTTACCATGAAATGGCATTTTTTCCAATTGAGAACAAGATGTGCAGCTTCACATCTTTCGAGCATTTTGTCTAAATTTGAAAGACAAGCTTCAAATGAATCTCCAAATACTGAAAAATCATCCATGAAAACTTCCATAGATGTTTCAAGCATATCTTGGAATATAGCAATCATACACCTTTGAAAAGTGNCTTTATCAACCTCCATTCCTGAACTTGAGATTTTGTGTCCAAGCACAATTCCTTCGGTTACCATGAAATGGCATTTTTTCCAATTGAGAACAAGATGTGCAGCTTCACATCTTTCGAGCATTTTGTCTAAATTTGAAAGACAAGCTTCAAATGAATCTCCAAATACTGAAAAATCATCCATGAAAACTTCCATAGATGTTTCAAGCATATCTTGGAATATAGCAATCATACACCTTTGAAAAGTGACAGGTGCATTACAAAGACCAAAAGGCATACGCCGATAAGCGTAGGTTCCAAAAGGATATGTGAATGTGGTCTTTTCTTGATCGGAAGGATCAATGGGAATTTGGAAATATCCTGAAAAACCATCGAGGAAACAAAAGTATTTGTTGCCTGCTAATCTTTCAAGCATTTGATCCATGAATGGAAAAGGAAAATGATCTTTCCTGGTGGCTTTGTTCAATTTTTTGTAATCAATACATACTCGCCATCCAGTGACTGTTCTAGTAAGAACTAATTCGTTCCGTTCATTGGTCACTACAATCATTCCTCCTTTCTTGGGAACACAATGAACAGGACTCACCCAAGGACTATCTTCAATGGGATATATGATTCCAGCATCAAGAAGTTTAATGATTCTTTCTTGAAAACTTCTTTCATGTTGGGATTGAGTCGACGTTGTCTTTCAACAACAGGTTTAGCACCTTCTTCGAAATTGATTTTGTGCTTACAGAAATCAGGGCTAATTCCTGGGATATCAGAAGTTTTCCACGCAAAAGCGCGTTTATGCTTCTTAAGAACAAACGAGTTCTTCTTTTTGATCATCCTTGAGCAACGAAGATATGACTACAGGAAGAAATGAATTCTCCTCCAAGTAAGCATATTCAAGATTATTGGGAAGTGGTTTAAGCTCAAGATCGGTGGGTGGTTCTTGAAGAGACGTTTTGATCCTCATTTGATCATTAATGGTAATTTCTTTGAAATTCTCTTCAACTAATTCTCCTTCCTCAACTTCTTCATCATCTTCTTCAAATTTAACTTCCATAAATTTAGCGAACTCTTTATCAAGATTCGTTTCATTTATTTTCTCAGAAGTGGTTGTGAAAGGATCAGAATCGTCAAGTAATGCATCTAATTCTTCTTTAGTGACTTCATCGATTACATCAATGTTAAAACAAGTGTCATCACTGATATATGGATATTTCATTGCTTTGTCTATTAGAAAGGTAATTCTATCTTCTCCAACTCCTAGATTGAGTTCTTTACCTCCACGGGAAAAACAAATTTACCAACTTGGACAAGCATATTTTCGGCAACCCCAACAGGATATTGGTATGTATGGTTGGCTAATCGAATACTCATCTTTGTAGGTTTCAAGGTATTGATGGAGAGTTTAGAATACAACGAATAGGGAATCAAATTAATACTTGCACCGAGATCGGCTAAAGCATCGCATGTGATGTTGTTTCCTAACGTGCATGGAATTAGAAAACTTCCGGGATCTCAGAGTTTTGGTGGAATTTTGTTTTCAATAATGGCTGAACATTCTTCATTGAGGAAAGCAGCAGATATTTGCTCCAACTTATTTCTGTTATTAAGAAGTTCTTTCAAAAATTTCCCATAATTGGGCATTCCAGCTAAAACATCAATGAGGGGTACATTGAGTCTAACTTCTTTGATCATCTCAACAAACTTATTATAACGCTCCCCTTTTTTCTCTTTTCTAAGAGCTTGTGGGTATGGAATTTTTGGATTGTATGCTTTGAGTGGTTGGGTTGTTTCTTTGGTGGGTGTTTCAGGAATATCTTTCTTTTCTGCTTCAGCTTCTTCTTCGCTATCATCATCGATGATTTGGGTTTCATTAGGATTGGCTGGTGGATCGTAAGAAAGGCCACTTCTCGTGAATACAACATTAATATGCTCATTTCTGGTAGGTGGTGGACGATAAGCTTTCTCATTTGATCTAGAAGGCTTTGGGTTGGATTGGGTATTGCTTGGTAATGCTCCAGGTGGTCGTGAAGAAAATTGATCAGAGAGTCTACCAAATTTTTGTTCAAGATCTTGGATAGAAGCTTGATGATTTTTCTGACCTTGCTCAACTTTGGTTTTGAGATTGAAAAATTGGGTTTTAACAAATTCATTGGTGGATTTTTGAGCAGTCACGAAATCTCGCATTTTTACGAAATCAGTTTCTTCTGGTTTTTTGTCATAGTTTGGTGGAGTTGGATTGTCTACTCGTGGTTGAGGTTCATGGTTGTTATCTCTTTGGCGATCTTGCCAATTTCCAGAATTTCTTCCGTAATAATTACCATGAAAACCGCCTCCACGGTATCCTCCTTGGACATAATTGGCTTCCCCTTCTTTGGGTCCGACCATGGGTTGGTCGTCACATTCGGATGAAGTGGATTTCCTTAACAGTTATTACAACCTTCTCGCATTTCTTTCATTTCTCCTTTGATATCTTTGTATTGCGAGTCGATTTTTGAAGTTAAGGCTTCCATTTTCTCCATGAGTTTAGAGGTATCGGAACTTTCAGCAAAAAGCAACGGTTTTTCGTAAGGGTTTGGTTTTGGAATCTTTTGACCAATTGATATGCCTCGTTGGGAGTTTTATAGAGAAAAATTCCTCCAGCATCAAGAATTCCTTGAGATGTTTCATCAAGTCCATGGTAGAAGATTTGGATAATGGTTCCTCGTCCTAATCCATGTCCATGACAACTACGAAGTAAATCTTTCATACGAAGCCAAGCTTCGACAAGAGATTCATTGGGGTTTTGTGTGAAAGCACGGATTTCTCCCATGAGATGATCAAACATGGCAGGTGGAAAGAATCGGCTTACAAAAGCTTGCCTCATCTCCTCCCAAGTATTGATAGTTCCTGGGGTTAATTCGTTATACCACACTTTGGCATCTCCGGCGAGTGATGATGGAAAAAGTTTGAGTTTAATAGCATCGATATCGGTTTCGCCATATCGAAAATGCCGCAAATTTCTATGAATTTGGCAATGTGTTTGTGCGGATCGGCCCGCGATTGGCCATCGAATTGACGGTCTTTGATCATAGAAAGATGGTGTCCCTTCACGGTGAAGTTGTCACCAAGGTTAACAGCAACAATAGCAGCTCTGGGAGTGGTTGCTACGGTTCGGTTTGTGGCCCACATGGGTTGGTCATCGGCCATTGGAAATGGTTGATTGCTGAATGGGTTATAAATAACTAAGGCTTCGGAAAGGTTATCAAACGGTAGATTTGGTACTCTTGGTACACGGTTGGTTGGTGGAACAAAAGGTGTTCTTCTTCTTCTTGGTCTACGAATCAGACTTTTGGGATTGGAAAGCGGTGAAATTGGTTCTACTCCGGTTGATCGAGTGTTCATACAATTACCGAGTGAATCTCGGAATCCTTGGAACAAACGAGCAACAGCATCAAGAATTCCTTGAGATGTTTCATCAAGTCCATGGTAGAAGATTTGGATAACGGTTCCTCGTCCTAAACCATGTCCATGACAACTATGAAGTAAATCTTTCATACGAAGCCAAGCTTCAACAAGAGATTCATTGGGGTTTTGTGTGAAAGAACGGATTTCTCCCATGAGACGATCAAACATGGCAGGTGGAAAGAATCGGCTTACAAAAGCTTGCCTCATCTCCTCTCAAGTATTGATAGTTAATGGGGTTAATTCGTTATACCACACTTTGGCATCTCCGACGAGTGATGATTGAAAAAGTTTGAGTTTAATAGCATCGATATCGGTTTCGCCATATCGAAAATGCCACAAATTTCTATGAATTCGGCAATGTGTTTGTGCGGATCGGCCCACGATCGGCCATCGAATTGACGGTCTTTGATCATAGAAAGATGGTGTCCCTTCACGGTGAAGTTGTCACCAAGGTTAACAGCAACAATAGCAGCTCCGGGAGTGGGTGCTACGGTTCGGTTTGTGGCCCACATGGGTTGGTCATCGGCCATTGGAAATGGTTGCTTGGTGAATGGGTTATAAACAACTAAGGCTTCGGAAAGGTTATCAAACGGTGATTTGGTACTCTTGGTACACGGTTGGTTGGTGGAACAAAAGGTGTTCTTCTTCTTCTTGGTCTATGAATCAGACTTTCGGGATTGGAAAGCGGTGAAATTGGTTCTACTCCGGTTGATCGAGTGTTCATACAATTATTGAGTGAATCTCGGAATCCTTGGAATAAACGAGCAAGGAATGAAAACAATTTGAAAAAGCAGGAAAAGTAACCGGTCGGTTGGATTGATAACCGACCGGATTGTTGTCTCGGTAAAATTAAATTCTGGGTGACCGACCGGTTGGATCACTGTCCGATCGGTTGGTTTGGGTAAAAGTGAGTATCCGATCGGTTGGATTGGTGACCGATCGGTTGGATGGTTCGGAAATATATATATATATATATATATATATATATATATATATATATATATATATATATATATATATATATATATATATATATATATATATATATATATATATATATATATATATATATATATATATATATATATATATATATATATTTTATTTTTATTATTTTTTTAGAAAACGAACTAGAAAAGAAAAGAAACTTTAAAACTTATAGAAAACACAATAAAAACCCCGGCAGCGGCGTCAAAAACTGGATGTGCTCACGGTGTGTAAGTGAGTGAATCTAAGCGTAAGTTTAAAAAGTAAATCTCTAATACAAGCAATAATGATAATAAGATAATTCAAATGATTAAAAACTACACTTGCTTAGACTAGTTAACTACTCATAAGATAAGCACGATTGTGATAACTTCTTTAACATGTTGGTAATTAGAATTAGTTGGTGTTCTAATCTATTGTTTCTACAAGTTAAACCTTTGTCAAGATTTTAGTTTATAAAAACAAGCATTAGGTTTGGACCAATCAATTCAAGATCAATTCAAGGTTCATAAAGTCGGATTAACAACCTTAAACACAAAAATAGTCTTTTGTTTAATCAAATACTCTTAAGAAATGGTCAATACAAAAGGTAACCTAATCATAGACAAAAAGGTTACAATTGAATATAAACTACTAAAACTTTCGACCAATTAGGCGTTTACAACCAATACGATTTGATTAACAAAAAGTATTCTCATTACAATTACACCTAGGTTCCTTTGTTTAGTCAAGAATAGTTATGGTGAAAAACAATCATTCATAGACAAATGATTATAACTAGTTGAATAATAACAACTCTTTCGGCCAATGATATTACAAGCAACTAGTTAAACTTGACTCAATAAATGTCACTATGAAACTTAAGTCTAATTGGGTTTTAGAATTGACTTGAAATTGAATTAAAACATGTTATCACAATCATAGACTAATAACTAAGTAATTAACATCATCTAAGCAAATGCAAAAGGTTACTAGTCACTCATAGCAAACATGAACATAAACTCAGAATATTGAACATTAGAAATCATGATTAAAGTCTTACAAATGTTTGGAATATGATTACAAATGAGTAGGAAATGATTTCCTAAGTGTTGGTTTTGATTTCTTGAGAGTTTGACCTCCGAATGTTGACTTCTTGGACCTCTAATGTTTTCTGAACTTCTATGGACGAATTTGAGAACTTTGAGACTAGTAGAGAACTATTTGATGATTGCTTTGTTGTTGTGTGTTGATAGTGTGTAGATTGATGCTTCAAATGAGTTTGAAAAGCCTCTATTTATACTATTCCACAAGCCTAGGATCATTAATGCAGCAACTTGGCCTCCAAGGTGAATAGAAGGACCTAGAATACCAGAAAGAATGACCTAGAATCAGGTAGAATGAGGTAGAATAAAGTGTGCAAAAGTTATACGAGCTGGCCAACCGATCGGTTACGGGGCATCACCGAACGGTTGGATGAGACATCTGGTTCTAACCGGTCGGTTGGATTACAACCGATCGGTTACTCGGAACATTTTCATCTAACCGGTCGGTTGGATTACAACCGATCGGTTAGAGAGGTTCTGACAACAAAATCTTTAACTTTTTCTTTGCTCTTCAATCTTTGTCCAAACTTGATTATTTCTTGTCAACGAACTTTGGAGTGATGAAAACTTGGATTCTTCTTTGTGAAATGCTTGAGCGAATTGGATCTCGACTTGGAAATAACAAATCCTTCATTTCTTTCACTTTTTCTTCCTTTTTCCTGTTTCTGGCTACAAATGCTTGCAAACATACTTTGATACGATTAAGTGAGAAAAGCATATAAAAATAACCAAATAACATATATAAAAACACAAATAACGCTACTAAAAACATGCACAATTTGAGCGTTATCAAATCCCCCACACTTGAACTTTGCTTGCCCTCAAGCAAATCTAGAAATAAAATATCATCCACATGGTACTTCAAAGATGTTTTAGGAAAAAAAATATGATGCAAATCTTCCAAGTACAAGTACATGTTAGATTCATCATTATAAGCTTTTATGGTTGAAACATTGAGATGTTTGACAATACCCAACTGATTTTCTTGCTAGATAAACATTACTAATCACCTCACGAAAAAGAAATAAGATATAATTCACTCTAAACACTTATTTTTTTTGGTGAAGTATAAGAGAAATCACACTCATTGCTCAGTCATGATTTAAATATTATCATAGGCTTGTACAAGAAACATAACTACACCGTCAAGGCATGAGCACCAAGTTTTCATATCAAAGAGGGCTTTTATTCGGGTTTAAGGCTAAAAAGGGGTAAAAAGAACTTATGTGCAATTACCTTGTGTAAAACACAATAGATCGCTGGCACGAATTCTTGCATTACCAAACAACGGATGGTCACTAAAGATAACCTTAGATCGCTGGCGAGTTGTCTAATTCCTCAAGAAATCGGATGGTCACTACATGCCATACACTTGATAATTTCACAAAGCCAAAAAGGTAGGGATAAGACATGGGATAAATTTAGAGAGTGGAAATGGTTTAAAGAATATACTTTTCTTTGAGGTGCGTTCCGGCTTGTGTTTTATAATTGTTTATATTACCCTTTTCGGCATGCTTTTGAACCTGTCTGGAAGTGAACCTGGAGAGATGGTTGCACCTAAAAAGACAACATCCATAATTCCTAAGTTTGATATGCACATTCATACCTCCCTGATGACATAGAGGAGTTATATAATATAGTTTCTAAGGTGGTGTTTGTTTTTTAAGAGGCTTTGAATCTGAATCTGAACCACACATCTGAATCTGAATCTAAGGCGTAAATGTCTGAATCTGACCACATCTGAACGGGAAAAAAACTCGTGTTTGAACCTCACATTTGCTTGCTCGTACTAAACATTTTTTGGTTATTTTTCTGTCAACAAGAGGCAACAAGAGGCAACAAGAGGCATTATGACACCCCTCTCAAGTCTAGACCATTAAGATCTTACTGCCTCTGACCGCGTCAGAACGAGAAAAAAAACAAACGGTCTGAACGGCCAAAATGTCTGACCGTGTCTGAACGGTTCAGATTCAGAGGCTGCTAGGAGCCTCTTATCAAAAAAACGAACACAACCTAAATATGGTATTCCGTTATACTTGAACCCTCATCTTCCTCTCTCCAGAATGATAACGAACCGTCTTCCTGAAAACAAAATAGGTATATACCCTAAACAACTTGAATGGGGGGGGGGAGATAGAATACCATTTTTAGCCTTTTGGTTAGCGGTGCTAAAGCATTTTAGGGCACATATTTCTCAGTTGGTTCCGATAGGACTGAACCGGTTGAGTTAGACCGACCGTCTCCTTATTTCGGGTGTTTTATAGATTATGTAAGCAAGGTATATTTTGGGTAGGCGAACCAAAATATGTTTTAAGGAAATTACTTCTAGCCTCGAAAATTAAAAAGACATATTTTTTCTAATCTACCGGTGAGCCATTCCTGATGCGATGGCCTGAATACATAGAGATTCAAACATCGCCAATGATTTTCCAGAGACACACAAATTGAGTGATTCTAAGAAGCTCAGTGAGAAGATCATTCTCCTCCGGAAGCCTCTACAAGCCTTTTATTGATATTGATAACTAGTTTGTCGGCGATTTTCAGAAATCCTGATTACGAGCTGGTTCTAAAGGATGTCGAAGGGCGTGGTAATTTAACCTAATCATTAGCCTTAGATGTATATTTTACTTAAACTTTTTTGTTTAAAGCTAGTCGTTTCCAGCAATTTCTTTGTCCTATTTGTAGTTGTCAACATGGCTGAGTACTTGGATATGCCAGAGTGAAAGGAAGCTGTTGTAAGCAAGGGGTCCAGTTCCCAAGTGACAGAAGAAGCCGAAGTGAACTACCATGCCGTTGAAGCCAGGTGTTTTGTGGAGTTTAGAATAACTCTATGGATCGTTTAGAGCACTAGGAATAACAATAACAAAAGGCGGAATATTCAATTAAAGAATCAATTGTTATTGAACAAGGTTTCTTCGTCATCATCTCTAACAACTACATACAAAACTAACAGCCCCAATACTACGTGATCAAGTGTAGTACAGTTACCTAATCCAACATGGATCATTGATCCTTGAGGCTTACAAACACAAACTATCCTAGGTATTTCTACAAAACACACGCCTAGGAACACACATACGCTAACATGGATCATTGATCCTTGAGGCTTACAAACACAAACTATCCTAGGTGTTTCTACAAAACACACGCCTAGGAACACACATACGCTTTTTCCTGGTGTTTACATCTTGACACACATAAAACTAAATCCCTGTATTCTCTTTATATAATAGATAATTAGGGTTACAAAGGATATTTTCTAGAATAATTAAAGATACGTAGTAATCTTTTCTTTCTTTTGAAGTTTCCTCCTTTGTCTTCTTAAGTCCTTCATCTTTCATGTATTTTGTCATATAAACTCAAATATAAATCCCAACAATCTTCCCCTAGTTGATAATGACAAAACCAATAAGCACAAACTTCCCCTGAAGGTAATATAAATAAAAGATAAATGACTTCCCCTTAAACCATGCAATATCACCAAGGATCTTCAAGTTGCAAAGCTTCAATGTACTTTTTCCCCTTTTTGTCACAATCCACTAGGAGACGCTAAGTAAATGCAACTTTGATCTTCACAACCACAAACCACTATCATACTTACAATTTAGTATTCCAATGCCTCGAATTACCCACCATTAAGAACACTAAAAAGCTTACTATAAATGAACACAAGACAATAGAATTCCAAACTGTTAGTAATAATAAAAACTAGCAGTTGTAAAAACCTTCACCTCGATGTAGCATATAAATGGTTAAACATTTTAACATTAAGCTTCCCCTGAAACCCATATGTTAACCATTTGTTGAATGTAGGCTCTATGTAATGATCATTAATGAAGAAAACTACGTATAACGAACTTGATGCTGAAGTAGAACAACCCAAATTTGTGTCTCATGTCTTGTACTATATATGTGACTTCGAACGTATACCCAAACCGACGTATAAGGAGACCTCAATCTCTTGACAAAAATCCAGATTTGTCAAGTCTTAGTCACCACTTGAACGCATGGACAAGTTATCTTCAAAGTGCAACACCCACTTTAAGGTATGATAAAATATGTACCCGAGTAATTTCACTTCAACGTCAAATAAGTGATAAATAATCCTATTCGTAACCAATTGTTACAATAAATACGAGCCTTTGTATACCTTTAAGAACCATTTAAAATCAAAAACCAAAATCTTGTGTGTGTCTTTATTCAACTGCCATAAACAACTCATGTAGACCAACTCCATGTACTAAGTAACCATGCGCATAAAACTGCTCCAAACAACTTGTAAACAAATTGCCATCGTACTTATTCCTTCAAGCAACAATAATATGTAACAAGCGTGGAATATACTGTCCAATATAGGGTAATACGAACTTGTACCATCAATAGCATTCACATGACAAAATTATGTGACAGACACAAATTTTTCACCAAACGTGGACCTCTAACTCACTTTCATGAATTGAACTTGAACCATAAAGAAATCATAATCAAACTGGAACCCACATTCCTTTGCATGATATCAAAATATTAACCTCCTTCATAACAGTCCACGAAGTAAAACGTATCCATAACATCATTAAGTGATCTTCCCCTTAACATCAGATCACACTATGAATCCATGAAACTTTGCATCAGCCTCTATTCTGTCCGTCACTTTCAAACACAGCAGTACTAATGAAAACCATTGAGCAGTACAAATAACTTGGCAGCAGTACTAAGTAACAAACAGTAGTACAAACACCAATAAGGAGCAGTACCAACTAAAGTTTTGAAGTAACCTCAGTATGCATGACATGAGTAATCTTACTTCCCATTAAAAAGACCAGTAACCTCAGTCCCTTAATTGAAGTATAGTTACTTTCAAAAAACATGAATGCGCGTTGAACTTTGTTCTAGTAACAATACCAGTAACGTACCTCACCATAGCCTTACTCCCACAAAGCATTGCGTATCATCAGTAACCTTTTAAATACGTATCCTTACTCCTCATTACCAGTAACCATATTGATCCCTTGTGCCAGCATAACATGAGAAGCCTTACTAGTTCACCATGTACCCTCACTTGTTACAGAAACAAAACGATTTAAAACATAGAAAAGTTAGAGTTTTAGTTTGTAGGATACTAGTTAACATCACAAACACGACTAGCCTTGTGGTATGGTTCAATCCAAGTAAGAAAAAGAAGAAAGAAATGTAGAGAGAGAAAGTTAGAGAGAGAAACAGATGAAGCCTTGAGAGAAAACCAAAAAAAAGAAAATAGAATTATGAGAGAAGGCTTACCCTCTCCAAGGATGGAGAGGGGTTTATATACATGGGTTTTGCCACTTGGGCGTGCCACTTGGGCTGCGGATCAGGTATACAGTGGGTAAAGACCCGTCCTTCTTCCGCGAACTAATCTAATTCTAAACTACGTATTACTAACTAATGTAACTACTACGAGCTAAACAATGCTTAATCATATCTGGGGTGACCGAATCTTTCTTATACAAAAATCGTATTCCTAACAATCTCCCCCTAAGAGAGGTCACCCTTTTGTTCTTTATTCTTGAATTCTTGCATTGAGATCTTTGTAGATTCTTTTGTAGCTCGTAGTTGTTGATTCTTCATTGATAATCGACTCAAGATGACTTCCTTGATGTATATGATGATCTTTTGACTTTGTTCTTCGCTCTTCATCCATATAATTAGCTTCAAGTCATCTTTGAGTGTATGTGTCTCTTTGTGATGTTGTGATTGTCTTTGTGATGTCATGCTTACACTTTTCTGGATCATGATCTTCTGCATCAGAGTTGTGGAAGCATAGTCGAAGCCCATTCCTTGATCATGATATCTTGAGTTATGATGTTGAAGTGTAAGCATGAGATGATGAATCTGCATCTTTTCAGCAATCGGCATCACTCGTCAACTTCTTTGTCTTTGGAGAGAATACGCCTTTCCAACATGCTCATACATCTTTGTCGAGTAGATCTTCATGGTTGAAAAGCTCTGACAACTCCTTGTAGATGTTGGTATGAGCATGTGGAACTTGAGTGATGGTGTTGATCACGGTAAGTATGGTATGTTGAGCTGCATAAAACTTGGTTAGTAATAAACATACCGGCACTTACAAGTTCGGACTTCGAGATTGTCAACAGCATAGTGTAAAGACTTTCTCTAATCCTTACCAAGGCCGTTCCTAATCGGATGCCCCCGAAAGGGCTTACACTGACATACCGAAGTACACCAACGATTAGGTGAGTCGCTGGAGATCACCCCATGACTGTAGACATTTTGAAACACCACCGAACACACTAAGCGTAACCCACAAGTGATTACCAAAGTGACCTGCTGTCAGGGCTGCTTGATGTTGACCCTGGCAGGAGTTTCCACTCAATCATTCGGAAATACTTATGTGTATTCCCTCATAAGTGTTCTTGGCAGATTGCTAAGATCTGCGTAGGACTCGAAATATTACANGTACACCAACGATTAGGTGAGTCGCTGGAGATCACCCCATGACTGTAGACATTTTGAAACACCACCGAACACACTAAGCGTAACCCACAAGTGATTACCAAAGTGACCTGCTGTCAGGGCTGCTTGATGTTGACCCTGGCAGGAGTTTCCACTCAATCATTCGGAAATACTTATGTGTATTCCCTCATAAGTGTTCTTGGCAGATTGCTAAGATCTGCGTAGGACTCGAAATATTACACCTGGTGCCCTTAATGTTGAACCACTAGTGTATAAGTATCAAGTGTACCTATGAGATCTTTTGATGCATCTCTTGGCTCTAGACTCGATAAGTGCACATTGGTTATTGATGCGTGGTTTTGTGACCTTACAACAGGTTTTACCTCTCGAGGGATCTCAAGAGGCTTACAACCCCACCAGGCAGTGTACCTGACCGATGTAGTATAGGATAGTGGTAAGTACGGGGGATTGATCGTTCTCTCACAGGGAATAGTGTTCGTTAGGATAGAAAAGCTAATCTAATAGGTCTAAAGGTGGAAGGAGGATTCTTTTTGTATTTTTATATTTTTTAGAAAGCAAGTAAAATCCCGGTTTTTAGAGGAAGGGCGGAATTAGTTGCTAGTCAACTAACCCAAGTTTACTACTTATGCAAATTAAAATAAAATAAATATCTAAACTATTGTGGTTGTGAAAACAATATGGAGAAAATTGTGTTTACTAAGATTTCATTACTCCCTAACTATCTTTTACCGGTTAATTGATATGTATGTTACTTGTGTGGATGAAGGGTGTATTCCTAATAACTCATGGAGTGGCATACATATCTCTCCAATTCTATGAGCTCTTATCTCGCCCTATGCCATGCACGGCACAACCATAGGGGTTGTAAACAGTGGCTCATGCGTTAAATACTACCTTAATAGCCTAGTATGCCTCGACTACATGTTTCCCAAGACGTTCAAGCACGTTACCATAAAGGAGGTTGGCCAGTTTTCTTGAGCCTAACATCGATGAAACAATCATCCCAA
>LBNU01018209.1:0-13779 GCA_014162995.1 Artemisia annua | reverse complement strand
TTCCCAAGTTTGAGGGTGGTGTAGAGAGGTAATGGAAGTAAGTTGAGGCTAGACCCTAGATCGGCTAATGTGTCATAAGCTTCCGAATTACCGATCCTACATGGTAGGACAAATAGACCCAGATCATCTAACTTCTTAGGTAGTTTATTTCGAACGAAGGCGGTCCCTTTTTCACCTAATTTGAGCTTCTTCTCATATTTTTCTAATAGGGCATTATAGTATGGGGCTCGCTCTAATATTTCAATAACCGGACGTTCAAGGTAGAGTTCCTTGAATTCTTCGTCAAGGTCTTGTGTGGGGGGTGTTTCAACTATGCTATCGACCGACTTGGTGTTGGAGGCTTTATTCTCGTGGTCTTTTTGAGGGATTTGGGTTTGTTTGAAACACGTGCTCATGGCGTTGACCGAATATTATTGCGGGCAAGAACTAGGGGACGAAACTGAAGAAATGGAGTTAACGTTTAGTTTCGGGTTCTTGACTGTGTCGCTCGGGAGGGCTCCCATTTCTCGGTCATTGAGAATCTTCAACAAAGAATCGATTTTATCGGTCATCTAGCTTTGCTTTTGTTTGAACTCGGATTCAAACTTGGATATACGAGCTTCTTGAGACGCCATAAATTTCGACATCAATCCTTCCAAGTTGTTGGTACTACCATAGTTGTTGGAAGGATTGTTTTTGAAGGTACGGTTTGAGGAATTACCGTTGGGTTGAAACCGGTTAGGTGGGTTGGAAGAATTGTTTTGGGGTGCGTTTTGATTTGACTTCCACCTAAGGTTGGGGTGATTTTTCCATGAGGGGTTGTATGAATCTCCATAAGGGTTTGGCTCAGGTTTGAAAGTGTACCACTTATCTCCCGCTCCGTCGGTACGCGTGGATGCGTAGTCCGCAAAAGCTTGTTCGGGGAGTTCCATGCAATCACGAGTGTCATGGGGACCACTACATAATTCACATGAAGAAGTGATTTTGTTCACTTGGCTTGAAGGTTTAGGAGCTTCGTAGGATTTCATGAGAAACTTGACTTGGTCTTCAAGTTCTATGATCCTACGGTCGGTAGTGCTTGAATTATTCGAAGACAAAGATATTGCCTTGACCGTTTTATTCAAATCACGGGGATCATTCCAAATTTCGTTTTCATATAGAGCAAGGTCTTCTAGGAGATCCCATGATTGTTCCGCACTTAGATCACGTAGCTTGCCACCGGCCGCTTGGTCAATGGTTTGCCTCGTGTGGAGATTGATGTGGTCATAGAAGATTTGGACTTGGAGCCAAAGGTCTATGCCATGATGAGGGACTTTTTGGAGTAAGTCCTTGAATCGAGTCCATGCCTCGTAGAGGGTTTCGCCTTGGCGTTGTTGGAACGCCAAGATATCATTCCTTAGCTTGGTAGTTCTCCCCGGTGGGAAAAATTGAGCAAGGAAACGAGTTGTGAGATCGTCCCAAGAGGTGATGGATCCTGCGGGAAGTCGCTCAAGCCATTGACTAGCTTGGTCCCGTAGAGAGAATTGGAAGAGACGCAATCGGGTCGTCTCTCGAGTTGCAACATCAAGGTCTATGGAATCTACGATTTTGAGGAAATCCTTGAGATGTTGGTTTGGATCTTCGGAACGAAGTCCATGGAATGCGCATCCGCTTTGCACCAACCGGATGGTGTCGGATCGCAAGGGAGTGACATTGGCTCCTTGAGTGAGCTCAATGGTGTTTCGATAGCCAAGGTGGCTAGGTCGGGAATACTCTCCTAAGGTGCGGGGTCTAGGAGGTTGGTTTGGTTGTGGTGGGTGGTTTGGTTGAATTAGGTTGTTGGGATCAAGGATGTTACCACCTTCCATGATGGCGGATGGTAAAGATTACGAACAAAAACACGAAGAAAAAGATAGACTAAAGAAAATCCTAGAAAAAGAAAATAAAAATCTCACTAGAAAGGAATCTAGTGAGTAGACCTAAAGAAATAAAAATTCTACCTAAACAATAACTATTCCCCGGCAGCGGCGCCAAAAACTTGATGCGTGGTTTTGTGACCTTACAACAGGTTTTACCTCTCGAGGGATCTCAAGAGGCTTACAACCCCACCAGGCAGTGTACCTGACCGATGTAGTATAGGATAGTGGTAAGTACGGGGGATTGATCGTTCTCTCACAGGGAATAGTGTTCGTTAGGATAGAAAAGCTACTCTAATAGGTCTAAGGGTGGAAGGAAGATTCTTTTTGTATTTTTATATTTTTTTGAAAGCAATTAAAATCTCGGTTTTTAGAGGAAGGGCGGAATTAGTTGCTAGTCAACTAACCCAAGTTTACTACTTATGCAAATTAAAATAAAATAAATATCTAAACTATTGTGGTTGTGAAAACAATATGGAGAAAATTGTGTTTACTTAGATTTCATTACTCCCTAACTATCTTTTACCGGTTAATTGATATGTGTGTTACTTGTGTGGATGAAGGGTGTATTCCTAATAACTCATGGAGTGGCATACATATCTCTCCAATTCTATGAGCTCTTATCTCGCCCTATGCCATGCACGGCACAACCATAGGGGTTGTAAACAGTGGCTCATGCGTTAAATACTACCTTAATAGCCTAGTATGCCTTGGCTACATGTTTCCCAAGACGTTCAAGCACGTTACCATAAAGGAGGTTGGCCAGTTTTCTTGAGCCTAACATTGATGGAACAATCATCCCAACAAACAACAACACACACCAATCAACCAATAATTAATAGTTAGGTTTCATTAGATCTAAGCAAACACTAGAGAATTTAGCTACACATGTTAATTAAAAGACAAGCAAAAGAGATAATCAACCAACACATAGACATATTGATTGAATTAAAGTGAAGACTTATCTTTAATTAAGCATGAGGGTTCCAAGGGTTGGAAACCCTAAAAAGTACAGAAAATTCGTCTTTAGGGTTTGCCCTAAAAGTTCTCCACAAAGTTCCACACTAATGAATGAAAATTAGAAAACTATATATAGATTTTACACTCTGACGGCGTCAGGTTATAAGGGCTGACGCCGTCCGCTCGCCACCATTAGGTTTCTCGGATGGCCTAGATCCACTTCTGACGTCGTCACCTTATAAAACCTTCTGGGCCGTCACTCTTTAATTTATAACCTGACGGCCTACGTTTCCTAACACCTGACGGCGTCAGGTGTTAATTCCAAAATTTCTTCTGGCCCGTCATTTGAAAATTGGATTCCACTCTTTTGTCAAGACTTTCTAACGGCGTCACCTTGTGACTTCTGACGCCGTCAGGTTGTAAATCTTCATCTTTTGAGACTTTGTCGTTTTCTTCACTTTTATGCTCCAAAAACGTCCGAATATGCATGTTTTCAAGAATTCCTCTCAAAAGTACCTAAAATGACAAAAGGAACGATTTAGGGCAATATTTGATCACATGTATACGAATTAGGGCTTAAATGACCCCCGAAAAGCGTAACACTTTTCGTCTCATCAACGCCTTCCAGTATAGACACTTATCCCTATCGCTGCTCAAATTGCAATTCATTTGCAAGTGACGGCAACAATTGCCATGAAAGCAATCTGGGAAAACTTTATTACAAGCTTGGATAATCGATTGATGTCTATCAGAAAGAATTGCCAAACCAGGAACTACACCGATGCTCTCTTTCAACTTGGTCAAAAATAATGTCCATGCTTCACCGGTCTCTCCTTATGCCACTCCTGTAGCAATTGGTATGGTTTGGTTGTTACCATCCATACCAACAGCAAGCAGGCTGGTACCTTTGTATTTCTCTCTAAGATGTGCCGCATCAATAATCAACGGCCGCATGAAGGCGATGAAACTCCGAACCTAAATGAGTAACCATGTATTAGTTTATATTTATGTAAAAGGACCAAACTTTCAATTAAACTATTAAACACTATATAAATATTTAAGTTTATATTAAATATAAAAGCAACTCTTACTGCAACACCAAATGCTATAAACACCAACTTAAATCTTCCTGCGTCGTATGTTTCAATGTGTGTTACCGTCCCCTTGTTTGCTATCTTTAAATTGTGACAATAATAAGGAAGCTGCTCAAACGAATCCCCAGGGGTACCATTTAACAACTCAAACATTAAATTCCTTCCGCCCCATACTCGTTTGTAAGAAAGGTCTACTTTCCAATCAACCCTAATATCTTTTTGTATATCCCTCACCTTATATGTTCGGCTATTATCTTTCATTTTTTCGTAAAGTAAATGACTTAATAATTTCATTGTAGCATTACGATGATTAGGACATAGTTGAGTTCGTGAACATGTGTGCACGTCATTTACGGTAGATACATAGAATTTATAACCAACTTTCATTTTGCGAGTGTATATATTCCAGTGGCAACCATCTTTTGTGCATTTGACGCTGTACCTCGTGGTTTCAGATTTAATAACTACATGTTCAAAATTTCAATTAATGATTTCTTGCCGATAGCAGACATGCATTCTTGCTTATTATAAAATTCCCTTAACTTGTAAAATCTAGTATCATTTGTAAATGATTTTATATGAGGCTGGATGTTTTTAATAATTGGAGTTGGGGCTTTGGGTGGCATGGGGATATTTTTAAATGAGTTTTTTTGCCATACCGGAACCGAATCAGGTTGGGTGTGAAAACAAAAATCTTCGACCTTTGGGGTGTGAAAACAAAAATCATAAGATGATTTTACCTCCGAAGGTTGTTCCGTAATTGATATGAATAATTTGTGAGTCTGGTCGTTGTTAGAACAAACATCATGTGTGAAGTATTGGACGTCATCATCGTCAACAATGTCCAATGACATGGAACCATCTTTGTAAAACAATCTTACATCACAAGTTCCTATCGCCTCGGCAGCGTCCACCTTTTTCTTGACGTACGCCACAAGGTTCTTGTAACTGATGTCTTTAGGTAGTTTAACAACATGCTTTGACCCTGGATGTACTAAAACCACCTTAAACTTAGACGTGTCTTCATTACTCTTTTTTTTTCCATAAAACAAACATGAAGCATTTGCTAATGCATTCTATTTTTATTTACTTAGCAATAAACATTAGGGCATTAGGGAATTAAAGTGTATGAAACCCCATTATGTACTTGTTCATTTACATCATTGTACTTACATGTGTCTAGTTACAAAGTCGCCCAAAGACCATAAAATTGGTCAACTTTCAAGTCGCCCAAGTTACCCACCTTATGTACTTGTAAATTTAAGAAAATTGTACTTTTTAATCTCCCTTGTACTTGTACATTAATATCAGTCAACTATATAGTCGCCCAAGATAATTAATTAGGCCAAGTCGCCCAAGTTACCCACCTTATGTACTTGTGCATTTAACAAAAGTGTACTTTTTAATCTCCCTTGTAGTTGTACATTAGTATCGGTCAACTACATAGTCGCCCAAGATATTAAGTATTTCATTCCATGGTATTTTGGCCAATATTTATACATTACCATATAGGTTAATGTCTTCAGCCTCTAATTTGTGGAAATGTCTAAAGGTAAAGACATTGCTTACGCAATAGATTAAAATTTAGAAACTCACTAATCATTATATCTTCTACTATTCTAATATTGTTTTTTTTCCTTTTTTTTTGTTTAGATATAAAAAAGGCATCTTCAAAAGATGTGGTTGGATCTGAAGTCGTGGAGGAAAGATTTGGGGTGAAGCCATTAAGGAAACTAGTGAGGAGGCGGTAGAAAAACAATGTGAGAAGTCATTGAAGAAAATATATGAGGAAGCATTCTATGAGGAAGCATTGGATGATTATGTTAATGATGATAAAGATATTCACGACGAAGAAGCATTAATGTACCAACTTATCGAAGAAGATAGGGCCGAAAGGGAATGGAGGAGAGAATGAGGCAAGACCGAGAATATGAGGATTTGTTGTGGAAGATAGAATACGGGGTAGCGGAACCTGAAGACTTTGGCTATAAAACCCGAAAAATTTGAACATCTAAAATACCAAAAATACCCCTATGATTTTAAACTTTTGAAGAACGGATAATAATTATACCCTAAGTATTAAAATGATAATACTTGAACGTTTCGCGACATGTGAAACCTTTAAATCTTATGATAAAATAAATTACAAAACTTATATTCAAACTATACACTTACATGTTTAAATGAGAACATGGGCCGATTAGTTGAGTTGTGTACAAGTGAACATGAACATAAAGCAAGCCCAAGCCTGTAATTGAACTAAATAAGGAATGGCTCAATCAAATCCCATATGTTACGGTATTCTTTGATTCCTCCCTATCTCATCACACGGTTTCTTCCTATTCTTTAAACACCGAATATATTCAGACATAACACACTTAAAACAAACCCAAAAAAAAACTCTAAGCAAAATACATTCGGCTGCTGCTGCTAGTTTTCTTCCCGTTCCATTCGAAATCAAGTGCAAAGGAGGGTGGTTTTGGTCGTAGTTTTTTTCTGTGGTTTGGACGTGGAACAACCTTGGTTCGATTAGGGGTGGTGTCGTGGGTTTTCAATCTGTTCGAAGGTGTGGGGTTTGGCTCGTGTACNTATTCTTTAAACACCGAATATATTCAGACATAACACACTTAAAACAAACCCAAAAAAAAACTCTAAGCAAAATACATTCGGCTGCTGCTGCTAGTTTTCTTCCCGTTCCATTCGAAATCAAGTGCAAAGGAGGGTGGTTTTGGTCGTAGTTTTTTTCTGTGGTTTGGACGTGGAACAACCTTGGTTCGATTAGGGGTGGTGTCGTGGGTTTTCAATCTGTTCGAAGGTGTGGGGTTTGGCTCGTGTACAACGTGGTGGAAGCTGGTATTCGATCCTTGTTGCTATTCCTTGTGTCTTGCCTCCAGGTTATCACACCTTAACCTGTTTCAATACTTTCCTTCCTTTTGTTAATCATGTAACCTAATACATATATGAATCGGCTGATTTGAGTTTATATGTTTCGAAGGAAATCATGCATGAAATATTATCACTTAAAAACCAGAACTTGTCATCATATGATTCTGTCTATAATCGGCTTATATGTCAAAGCGATAATCAAATAAACTGTCACATAAAATCATGTGTAAACCACCATTTGAAACTGTTTTGTATCGCATTTTGTGAGCAGATTGGATGTCGTCTTTGCAGCCTTAATCGACCTGTTATATACCTCAAACAAGCACTAAGAATCTGACATAAATAGTCATTAATGAGGCGCCCAATAATAAAAATCCTAGGCTGTTTTTTTAAACGAGAGGGTTATGATTCCAGAAGGGGGTTTTCGTGGTGTGTTTGGCTCGTTAATTATGTGTCGTGTGTGTACCATGGTGTGTCGAGTTAAGGGCTGTAAACCTGTGTTTGTGTGATATGTTAAACATGTATAAAGGTGAGTACGTGATCAGATCTGAATATGGTTAAGAATTGGGTTGTCGTGCCTCGTTATTTCATGTATTGGATGGTTATGATTGCTGTCAAATTGTATGCTTGTGTGAGTTATTTGTATGCTTGTGTGTGAGTTATTTGTGGTCAAGAGAAGTCTTAAAACATGTTTACAAACTGAATAAAATGCGTAAAGAGGCATGGTATTGGTTTGGGTAAAACTTTAGTCATGGTTGGAGTTGGTTTGGTCTCGTAGTCCTTTTTGTGTCTCGTTAAATCTGTTCAGAATTTGGGTTGGAGTGATGAGTGTCCAAACTGAAGATGCCAACGTGTGTTTAAGTAATATTTGAGTCTAAACATAAGTACTATTTGTCTACCTTCTGGAAATAAAAGTTTCATGGTCATGGGAGGTCGGGAGATAAGCTTTTCGATTTTTAGAAGATAAGTTGTCAAAGCTGAGAAGTCGGGTCTGAAATTCAGTTGGTGTTTTTGATTTTTCATTTTCAAACCATAAATAGTTATGAGCTCTCCATTTACAGGAGTAATATTTGGGTTATGTGAGACTTCTTGGAATTTTTGTGGGTTTTTCTGAAGTGTTAAAATGAGTTAAACAAATGCAAACTTTCTGCATATATGTGCAGTTAACTTTCTGAGACCAATTTGATAAACGATTTTTGAAAGGGGATTTCTACTTAATAATAAAATCTGTAAAAATTCATGTAGACTCTCAAGACATATGTGCTTCCGTGAGAATTTTATTGATTTTTAGTTTGGGTTCTGATACGTTTTTAAAATTCGTTAAGTGGGCTTAATTTTGTTATAAAACTAGCTAATGTGTATGCATGTGTTATAATAGTATTAAATGTGTCACTTTGATGTTTGATGCCCTAGTACATGTTCCTATGTCGGGTGAGTCCTTTTAATGTCGTGTTTACTTGTGTGTGGGTACGTCTAACCTAATTGATAATCCCGAGCCCTAAAACCCTAAATCGATACTTGAAACCCTAAACACATTCATTAAACATTTAATTTTAATCATTAATGAGCTATGAACCATTTGACATACTTTAGTCTTATTAGAAACCCTAATGTGATTAATTATGAGTTTTTACCCTAAACTTACTAAAACGAGAAAGTTACTTAAAATGGTTATACTTAAAGTTGAAACTTATAATTTATGGGAAGTTACTATTTTGGAAAGCTGCTAAAAATGGAAGGCCGACAAAAACGAGTAATCTGATTTAAAAAAAGTTAATAATAAGCCAAACATTAATTCGTGTAGATTCGCTGAAGAAGGAGCGACTTACTACTCTTATGTTATATTATGGTTTCGTTGGCGGTTTGAGGTACATATATTCTATCCCTTTTCAGTAGGGGTTTCTCATGACTTTTGATCCTCGACCTTGCTATGATTCGCTTTTGATTTGATTTGTGATATGATTTCGTTGATACGATCTTTTGAGCCATTGCTATGCTTCCTTTTACTTTGATTCGTTGATATGATTCTATGATTTGATATCTGTCGGTTATTCACTTGCTATGATATGATTCAGTTCAGTTACTATGTTCTGTTGGATATGATATGTTGTCAAATATGATATGATATTATTTGTATGTTCTTATGCCCGAGTTTTCTAACTACTCATGGAGGTACCATGGGCGTGTCATTGAAGCACTAATGGCATGACACTTTCTATGGAGGTGTGATTGATCCACGGCGTCCCCATTTTGTCGGATATATTATGTGCACACTTGAATATTATGATATGTATGATTTGCTTTGTAGGGGGGGCGTATGGATGCATCCTAGGCTTGTCGGATATGTTGGATTATTATGTGTAGGGTGAATGTGGGTGTGTGCTTTACACTCCTTCACGTGTAGGGGAGTGTGATCGACTCCATGTGGTACCGAGAGGTCTCCCCTCTCCGTATCCTTTGATATATGATTATGTATGTATGTTTGTAGGAGATCTATCGAGTACCTCGGTAGGTCGGCTCGTGGCTTCCATATGATTCGTTTTGTCTATTCAAGTACCTTGTTTAGACGCTTCTTTGTTGATACATGCTCTTTACCTTTTCCATATGATTATGTTTATGCTGATATCTCTATATTGCTTCGTTCTATTATGACTTGTGATGCATTATGCTAATCCTTATGATACTTCTCACTTCATTTGAGTATTACCATTCGACTCTTCATATTCTTCATTTGTTTGACTTATGATATTGTTCGACTGTTCGTTGATCTCTTATGCATTTGACAGATGACATCCCTTTTCAACATGAGCTTTTGATTCATTTTCTTATATTTATTTATGTTTCATTTATTCGCTGCTGAGCTTTCGTAGCTAGCCGCATTTCCTTTTCCTGCGGCAGGTTTTAGGTTGGATGCTGAGTTTGAGAGAAGAGTGATTTAGAGCTTTAGTGGACTACCCCATGGACTAGAAGCCCATTACATCTGGACTAGTTTCGGACTTGGATTAGCTTAGACTTTGTTTAGTTTGTACTTTCCTTTCTTCTATAGTTTTAGTATTCCTTTGTACTTTTAGATTTTTCCCTTGTAACCTTTTGTTTTAAGTTTTCCGCTTGTGTTTGTATGTTCTGTTATGCCACCATAATGTGATACTTCTACCCTTGTTGGGTTGGGGTGTTACAATTATGGTATCAGAGCCCAGACTGCGACTTGTAGTACATAAGTTATGGGCTGTGAAGTTTTGGACCCTTGGGATTGCACCTTAGAAGCTTTAGGAATTACTTTAGAAGGTTTTGCCTTAAGTTTCTCCCCTTAAGAGCTTTAGTATGACCGGTGAGGATTGGGTAGATATATAATCAGACGTTGGTTTTCTTGCTTCCGCTTTACTCTGATTTATGCCTTTGCTTTCCGTTAAGCTCTTACTAGATCATTCGTTTTGGAGACTTAGAAGACTTATCAGGATTCGCGACATGTGTTTAGGATGCCGTTAGAATTCGTAGTATGCCTTATAAGTTTCATTTCCTGGAGTTATCACTTTCTTTTGAACTTCGATTCTTGATTCATTTGACATCGTTTAGAAGCCTTTTGTTCGTTCGGAGATTCGCGTATGTATGAATCCTACATGTTCGACACATTCTATGACTTCTCCCGGTTTTTGATTCTTTCTTCATTGCTGATTTTTGACCATACCTATTCTACCCTATGCTCGTTTTGTGACTTTTCATTGTGTATATTCGATTTGTCCGATGCGCTCTGGAGATATTTAGAGACGATTTTGTAGCGCTAATCTATTTACGTTGGAGATGTTCGATTCGATGTTATTCTGGATTTGGATTTGTTGCCTGAGTATTATGACGACTGTCATTTTATGTTTGTCACCTTTGACGTTTTGTGAAGTTCATATTCTACTCCATGATTCTTAACTTGATAACCGTTTATGACCACCTGGTTCTGAAACTCGTGATTTGATTTCCCCACTGCCGTGAAGATACTTCTCTGATAAAACTCGCCTCGAGAGTTATTCGATTTGTTTGGAATGTTCGTTGTGTATCTTGTGTGTTTTGTTTTATTCGTGGAGGAGAATGATGATGGCATTTATTATTGGAAGCTGAATCGTGTCTTATTTTTTGAGAGGAACGGGATACTCTTAATATTTCTTTTCGTATTTGTGTCTGTGATGCCAATTGTATTGGTTACCTTTCCAACTATTCCTATGAATTTGGTTGATCGTGTCTTTCATGAATACTTGGACAAATTGTCATGGTATGGCATTTTAGTTTATTCATAGATGAAAGAGAAAGTATCATCTTTGTATTTTGTGTTGACATTCTACGTTCGAAGAAGCCTATGTGACATTCTCGAAGAGTAACTGTTGCGGGATGAAGAATGAGAGAAGCTGTTGGCTAGAGATGGACGAGATGGCGTGAAGATGGTGGCAACTGCATTGGAGATTTTGGCGCCCGGCAGGAAGGACGAAACGAGAGGAGCTACAGTAGAGCATTGACTAGGACGGCTTGCTTAAAAGATCGGCAGAGATTCCTTCGGCAGAAAATGGGTCAAGCTTCATGGCGCATCTACTCACAGTGGAACAGAGAATCGTTTTTGCTCTCCCGATACGTTTTGGATATTTTGAGTTATGTTTGTGATCGTCAGTACGATTTTGTTTTCCATATTATTATGAGACTTTGGATACGTTTTATGATTTGTTTGGTACTCCTTCGATCTTGGCAAATTCCTTTATTCGTTCGGATTTCAGTTGGAGATCATGAAGGTTTATCGTTTAGTTCTGCCACTATGTTTGCTTTGTAGGTTTATGTGCTTCGTGTATCTCCTTTTAGAATTTGATCTGCCATCTGTCATCTGTCATTTGCTACACATTTGCTGTGCATCCGTTGGGATGAGATTTGTTATGATTATGTTCTATTGAATCGAGTCATGAGAAACTATTTCTTTGTGAAGATTCTTTTGGAAGAACCTCCCCGAGCGTGAGGTTATTTGTGACGATCTTTTGTGATATTGCTACGACTCCATCTAACTTTGCGACTTCAATTTTCCAGGACGAAAATTTACTTTTTAGAGGGGAAGAATTGTAAAACCCGAAAAATTTGAACATCTAAAATACCCAAAATACCCCTATGATTTTAAACTTTTGTAGAACGGATAATAATTATACCCTAAGTATTAAAATGATAATACTTAAACGTTTCGTGACATGTGGAACCTTTAAATCTTATTATAAAATAAATTACAAAACTTATATTAAAACTATACACTTACATGTTTAAATGAGAACATGGGCCGATTAGTTGAGTTGTGTACAAGTGAACATGAACATAAAGCAAGCCCAAGCCTGTAATTGAACTAAATAAGGAATGGCTCAATCAAATCCCATATGTTACGGTATTCTTTGATTCCTCCCTATCTCACCACACGGTTTCTTCCTATTCTTTAAACACCGAATATATTCAGACATAACACACTTAAAACAAACCCAAAAAAAACTCTAAGCAAAATACATTCGGCTGTTGCTACTATTTTTCTTCCTGTTCCATTCGAAATCAAGTGCAAAGTAGGGTGGTTTTGGTCATGGTTTTTTTTTTCTGTGGTTTGGGCGTGGTACAAGCTTGGTTCGATTAGGGGTGGTGTCGTGGGTTTTCAATCTGTTCGAAGGTGTGGGGTTTGGCTCGTGTACGACGTGGTGCAAGCTGGTATTCGATCCTTGTTGCTATTCCTTGTGTCTTGCCTCCAGGTTATCACAACTTAACCTGTTTCAATACTTTCCTTCCTTTTGTTACCTAATACATATATGAATCGGCTGATTTGAGTTTATATGTTTCGAAGGAAATCATGCATGAAATATTATCACTTAAAAACCAGAACTTGTCATCATATGATTCTGTCTATAATCGGCTTATATGTCAAAGTGATAATCAAATAAAACTGTCACATAAAATCATGTGTAAACCACCATTTGAAACTGTTTTGTATCGCATTTTTGAGCAGATTGGATGTCGTCTTTGCAGCCATAATCGACCTGTTATATACCTCAAACAAGCCCTAAGAATCTGATATAAATAGTCATTAATGAGGCGCCCAAGAATAGAAACCCTAGGCTATTTTTTTAAACGAGAGGGTTATGATTTCCAGAAGGGGGTTTTCGTGGTGTGTTTGGCTCGTTAATTATGTGTCGTGTGTGTACCATGGTGTGTCGAGTTAAGGGCTGTAAACCTGTGTTTGTGTGATGTGTTAAACATGTATAAAGGTGAGTACGTGATCAGATCTGAATATGGTTAAGAATTGGGTTGTCGTGCCTCGTTATTTCATGTATTGGATGGTTATGATTGCTATCAAATTGTATGCTTGTGTGTGAGTTATTTGGTGCTCAAGAGAAGTCTTAAAACATGTTTACAAACTGAATAAAATGGGTAAAGAGGCATCGTAATGGTTTAGGTAAAACTTTCATTACAACAAAAGTGGCTTTTTAGGACCCTTTGTGTGGGACGGTATGATAATGGAGTCCTAAAAAACTGTTTAATAGGACATATGAGCGTTTAGGGTCCTTTTTAAATATTTGCTACTTAGCCGATGTCCTAAAAAGATATTGATAATAGGAATGGTCGATGATTTGGGGTCCTATTATCATATAACTTAATAGGACACTTAAAATATGTGATCTAATAAATTACTTTATAAGACATTTGGTTGTTGGTGTCCCATTATGTGATAGTGTAATACGATCCACTTGATCACTAGAATGTCCTAAATTTATGACATAGGCATCCCCCCCTAATATAGAACCCGTTGACTTGGGTCGTAATATAACTATCCTAACACATTCCCACTCATCAGCATAGGAGTTGGATTTTCATTACTGTGTTAGTTTTATGAGGTGTAATATCACTAATAATGGTGTAGTAACACGTCAGTTGGGTTTTGCATATATATATATTAGTGAAAAAGAAGCATGCGG
>LBNU01018200.1:93985-127868 GCA_014162995.1 Artemisia annua | reverse complement strand
TCATGTCGTCCATCATGTTTTTGTCCAGACACTTTACTTTTATGTTCTCCTAATTTTCATTTAAAGACGTTTATCATCCAAGTTGCATTTTTTATCATATGTCTAAAACACTTTTCTTCAATTTTATTTTTGTTAGGTCATATATTTTTATTTTTACATGTATGATGTACTGTCATGATATCTTATTCTTATTATGCTTTCCCAACTAATTATTTATATGTATTAATAATTTATTATCAATATATCACTATCACAATATATAAAGGAATATACTAAATTTATATCCAAATTAAAACTTTTTAAACAAGTTTGAAGTGTAAACGCCATGCGCCGGGCCATCGAAGCTAGTTAACAATATGGACATCCAAGAGGGAGTGTTATGAATAATTATATGTGGATGTCCATATAGCCCATAATAGGCCCGCGGCCCATATTAGCTATTAGGGTTTTGCCCTAGTGTTTGTCTATATATACTCCTTGTAATCTCCTACTTTATATTTAATTGAAGAATACTTTTATTCTCTCTATTATTGTTCACAACAATCAATATATATATATATATATATATATATATATATATATATATATATATATATATATATATACTAGTTTTCAAGGCCCGCCCGATGGGCGGGCATGCTTTGTAATTTATATTTTAATTTAGTTATGTACGAATATCAATGATCTTTTACATTTATAAGTTATGTATTAATAAGGAGACATTCATGACTTGTAATTTTTTTAGATGGTATTAGCCAATTTTAATTCATATTTAAGGACAGGGAGATTAATTCATTTTGTGATAGATATTAGTTTACTGTTAAATATTTTCAAAATTGTTTGTATTTTTTCGTACATTGCGGTGCCAAATGCATGTGTTGCATTCAAAGATAACTATATTTGTGATGGTATACATTTAAAATACATGTTAATTTATTAATAATAGTGTTGTATTTTCTTTGTAGCTAATAATTACCTCTATACATTATAGAGTTTTAATTTCAAACTCTTAAATGTCTACTTATCTTTGTATTTTCGTTCAAAAGACAAACACATAACACATTATGGGCGGGCATGACTTATAAGCCTGCCGACATGAATTATAAGCTCGCCCGATGGGCGGGCATGTCTTATAATTATCGTTGGGATATTTTTCTATTTCGAAAGAAGGTAGTAAAATTACATTTTAAAACATACTACGTAGGTAAAAATCGAATGTGACATGATCAAATGATACCGGGTTTGCCCTTGCCATTGTTGCCACCACTGTTATTGTCCCTTACACTGCCACTGCTACTGCCACTTTACCAACCTAAAAATGTATATTTTCACTTTGCCAAACACTATTCAATTTGATAAAACTAAAGCATAAAACTCGGCGTAATAGCAATATTAGGTTTTTGTAAACGACATTGTTGTTGAAGTTCTTTTGTATTAAGCTAGTGGTCTACTTGTTTGAACTACAAATTTGGAAAACAAATGTGTCATCTCATGAATATCGGGTGATGCAACTAATGAAAATTGTCTAATTGTTTTTGTTCTTGTTCCTAAAAGAGTGTTTGATAATAAGAATATCAGCCTATATATGTCATTTTATTAAAACCATATAAATGAGATGGGTTCAATTAACCATCCAATGATAGATTATCACACTAATTAGAAAGGTTGAATAACCTTTGAAAATTGCATATAGATTGACACATAATACATCAACTAAATATAAAGAATCAAACAGGATGGATATAAGATCATTTGAGGATCAAATATTTTTTACATACCAAGGGACTAATCTCCACCATTCATCTTCCCTCCATCTTTATTTGATCTAATGGATGAGATTAATCCCAACAATTTAAAAAACCCACTTTCATCCTCTTTTTTCAAATATGAATATCTTTCAAACCGTTAATCGTTAAGTGAAAAAAAATATACCGTTACGACGAGTATTTAATTATCTTTCTATAGATATGCATTGTGATATACTTTCGACAAAAAAATTTTTTTCGTTTTTTTCACGTTTTTTTTCGTGGCCGAAAAAATCACAATATGATATATCATATATGATATTACATATCATATATGATATGCAATATCATATATGATATATCATATATGATATGTAATATCATATATGATATATAATATCATATATGATATATCATATATGATATTTTTCGGCCACGAAAAAAAACGTGAAAAAAACGAAAATTTTTTTTTTGTCAAAAGTATATCACAATGCATATCTATAGAAAGATAATTAAATGCTCATCGCGATGGTATAATTATTTTCGCTTAACGATTAACGGTTTAAGAGATAATTAAATTATAAAAAATGGGTGAAATATTAAATGCTTTTAATCTCAACCATTGATTTCTTTTTAGATGAATGGTGGGGATGAGTCCCTTGGTATGTGAGGAATGTTTGGTTTTTTAAATAACTCAGCTCAACAGGATGTATCATGGTTCATAACTTTCACTACATCACTTTCTACTACTCTCGGATTTTCGTAAACTATGTAAAAGTGGATTGACGTTATACACAGCTAATTGGCAATTGACTCACTATATTTGTAAAGAAGATACGCTTTAATTTCTGAAACCCGTTGCTCTACCGCTATAACCAACAATTTGGTTTCAAACGGCTTAGAGCTTTGATTTTGTTGGCAAGTTGGGTTTTCTGTTCTGCAAAATGAGCAAGAAACAAACATGATAATCAATTAGTGGTGAGCAAGTTAGCTCTCCTAAGTACCTGAATGTTAACCAAAAAAATGATCTTATATATTAGCTTGTCCGATATAAAAAAGTGTGACTTACAATTTCAAGATTGAGAGTTAACTTTCAAGATAATGGGTAATATCAGTAGCCTTTAAAGAAAGAAAAAAAAAACACACATTATAGTTGATGTATTTCAACTTGATAAAATGATTTTAGTGTTTGTGTTTTCATCCAAGTCATCTGAACTATCTTCCGGAGTGGCTTTGATTCAATCCGCACTTCTGATGACCCAATCAGTGAATTCAAGAGAAGATGCTAGCTGAGCAAAAGCTTGTCTGGTTGAATCTTCTGTGAATTCCTCCCATTATTCTTTTGAGAACTTCTTCTTGTTTGGAGTCTTGTGAAACGTCGAGTAAAAGTCATGTTGGTTTCCAGTTGACCCTGAATTAGGCTTGCCTTCAAGAGCCAACACAGAAAACGAAACAATAACTGTGTGTGAAACTGAGAAAGCACGATTAATAAGTAGATAATATTTATGAAAATTGTGGAAAGTATACAGTCCAAGTAACACTACATCCTCATTCCAGTAGCATTATATATAAAGAAGTCCAATTTGATTATGAAAGTCAATCATTAAACAAAGTGAAGTACAATTTTGATCTACGGAATCATATATAGCTTCGGCTCAACCCGCAAACAAAATTTTCCAGTTAACAAAATACATCCTGAGCCATTTGGACCCATACCGGAAAAGACCTCTTATAGATTTCTTACTAATTACAAATGAGTTGATGGTAGCTCAAGTCGTAAGCATTATCATAAGCCTTTTGGTTTAAATAGATACGAACAACCCCTTATTATAATTGGTATATATACACCCTCCTGACGACAACCTTGAGCAATATATTATCAAAACGTTAATTAATTAATTCTTTTCTACAATCCATGGAAGAGCTCATATGCTCCTAAGGCAGTCGATGGAGTAAGCTTTGAAGGCTTTATGACCACAGTACAACACATGCAACAATTGGGAAAACCTGATACGACAACCATTATGCAATTTTGCATTCCGAGTTACGGTCAACAATTACAAAGGTCGTCATCTCTAGAAGTGGTGCATAAGCAAGTCATCCTAGAAAAGTTTAGGCCGGGTTGTTCCAAAAACGTTTTTTTTTTCTTTTTTTTTTCTAAACATCTTTTTATATGACTGTTTGGATTAGATATGGACCTTTGATCTTTTCACTATTTAAAAAGAATGCACTTGATATGGTATGAAGGTGATCGTGAAGTTGTTAGACTTTGTATTATCAAAAGTATCATGTAAAGGTGTATAATTCAGTTTCATAGTTACGTGCAAATCTTATGGGATTTTCTTTCTGACCAACAGAATAAGCTAAGAGAGCAGATTTGTAAACATCCAAAAAGCTTGTTATCGTGGAATGTTTTTTTAATAAAAAGCCTATATTCCTAACTTATACAATTCTGTCTGGAGGAATATGGAGTAGTTTCCCCACCAGTCTTCCAAACAAAAAAGGTGCTTAATTTGTTTTCTGCAAATAACTGATATGGTTAACAGGATTCTCACTCTGCCTAACAAATCCCAAACCACTAAATTAGTATGTGTCAACTTTTTGGAGGCAATTATTTACTGCATGAAGAACTATCATATCAATAAAAATTGTTTCCGAATTCGAATTATTGGAAGAAAAAAAAACTCCATTATTCATTGGAATGTAGGCAAAATAACTAATAGATTTCCTTTGACTTATCAAGTCACAACTATTTTTAGTTTATTTGAAGAGTGAATTATTGTCAAATTCAAGGTTTTTGTGGCGACTCAACCCTGGCCGGCCATTCAAAAACTACCCAATCTTGACCCATTACCTCAGCGACCCATTTTCTCACCTCTAGAAAAAGTAGATAACAACTAAAGAAGGAAATCAACTTTTCAAATATTACCATCACCAGCAGCAGCCCAAGGGCTCAGAAGCAGATTGGTATTAGGCGCATGAGAGCATGTGCCAATTTGACCTTTTTTTAGAAAATGGCTAGTTTTAACCCGTTATCATACTCGTGCATATTGCAACTTCTATTAGACACATTTTGAATTTATTTACGACTTTATGAGATACTTTAGTTAAAGATAACTAACCGGCTTTGATCACTGCACATTAGGACAATGTATTGTCCGCTACTCTTATAGATCCTAAAGAAATATTCAAAGCAATTGCATAGAAGCAACATAAAGCAATTAAAGCTCAAAAGATACCTTGATTGTGATACTTTGGACTATAAACCGCAGCTAGACTTTCCCAATTTTGAGTATTATTTAATTGTTACTCTCACCATCATAATATTTCAGCATACTGATAGGAGCCGTAAGACCATAAACCTGATCTGAGTTGCACCTGTCACCTTGAAGATGCAGTGGTTTTGCATCCTGGTGTGCAACCATGACATTTGGTGAAACCAACTTGGTTCTTTTGAAACAAATGTTAGTAAGTTCAGTCCAAAATGCCCTTTTCTTTGGGTCCTGATAAACTATGGGACTCGATGTTCCTATTTGACTAAGTGTTTGATCTCTCATATCACCCACCTAAAAGCAGGTTTCCGGGTTTCTGGATGGTGGGTCTGCTCGTCATGTAAAATAAATTTCAGATGAGTAATAAACAATACTTACATACTGTCACGTAGTCTATTTCTGGTGCCTTATATACATCACAGTGACTACCGGTGTTCCATTCTCCATCCCTGCATTTAACAACTTTTTCTTATTTCACAAAAAATTGATCTTACATGAGTCATATATAATTTATGAGTAACAGATACTACAACAGGAAATCGTTGCCGTTCAATCTGATTTAAACGATCACCACATGTTCCGTTTAAAAACTAAAAAGCATAAAACTTATTGCGTTTCAGTTTCCTAGTGGTCTGCATAAGAATCCCGACACCAATTTTACCAGTTATAAGGTTTAGCAATTTACCTGTATCGTGATGATCGCCATAAGTATCAGCCAACTTTAAAGTTTATGAAGTTTTTATTGTATCTTTGTGTTCTGCCATTATCATGGTTAAAGAAGATGAATAAGTCCCAATGCATCAGCCATATCCTGATTTGAACTATTTGGCAGCCTACCATATGCCCAAACTGCTACGGGATGGAAGGTTAACTGTCAATTACAGGTTAAAATCGGTCAACGTGCTTCACACATTGATGACAATCGTTGATAATAAGTTACTAAAAATGACAACATGTATAATTTATCGCCTCAAAAATATTTACCAACTCATTTAGGATTGTTTAAATGCAATGGGCGCCACTAAACTCTATACAGCAAACATAAATCAATGCACATTCTATCCCTTTACAAAATGAAAATAATAGTGGAGTAATAACCAACCTTGATCAACTGAATAATGAGAGTGGAGTAGCAACTTGTATATGCTTCAGTCCATCCCAAGCTGAACGTGCATAATGCATCCCTTTTGTTTAGCAAATGAAGATGAATAAATAGTACTACGTAAATATTAAATAAAGTGTCACCTTTGAAATACCTCCTCAGTGGCATCGTAACACCAATGTTTTATTTTGGCTAACCCCGGTTTCACGAACTCACCATTACTGAATGGACAACATTTAAGTCTCAACAGTATGCTAAGTCATAATGGATTTTTACTTTAATATGGGGGTGTCTGGGATTGCTTTCTGTTCCAGGAAACACTAACATATTAATGAACCTCACAGACTTTCAATATTAGCCTATCCACACATCCTCGTCCTCTCACTAAATCTAGCATTAAGAGTATGACAACTTGAAAACACAAAATAATACTAACTCTAGCATTAAGAGTACGACACAACTTGAAAACACAAAAATAAATAACGCATTATATGTAGTTATCTTAAGATAGATGAGATAGGCCATTTACTTCAAATGGAACAGGCGGGTTGTTGCAGTGAAACGGGTCAAACAGGTATTTGTGCTTAAATGGGTCAGATGGGTCTTTGTAATAATAGTAACAAAATGTTTTTTCAAAGTCTCAAAAGTCCGGTGCATTTCTGTCCAAAGTTTCTCTATTCAACTATTTGTGGCCAAGCTATTTTAAGTATTCAAGTTTAGTCGTGTCTCTTTCGAGGATTTTGACCCGTTTATATGTGTATGATTCTGTTTGGGTGTATTTTAACCCAATTGGTTCATATAACTTTCCAAGCTAAAATGAAGTGGGTCGAATAGGTTAGAAGTTAATTCTCGCTTAGTAAAATACGCATGTTTTAAACAGGTTCGTATAGACTTTCACATTTCCTAGCTACATAGACAAAATAAACACCAACGAAATAAGTAGCATATGATAAAATAAAGCCCAACCTTCAACAGAATCTTATAAAAAAATACCTAACATATGGTTTAAGCTAAACTTGCAGCCTTCTTATGAATACCGAATTAACTAAATTAAATATAAACTTGAACTGAAGCAAGTAGACACTCAATAGGTTACCTCATAGAAGAGCTCCGTATCTTGTTTTGTCCATTTCATTGTCTGTCTTTTTCTCATGTGTGTTCCATAATTGTAGTGTGTTGCATTTTGTGCCACCACTGAATTATCATGTTCATCAGCTGAGCCCTCGCCATGTGCTTAAGCCTCATCTTCATCAAAAGGGTTTGAAGAGCTACTCACATTGCAAAACCATGTAGCAAATACTATGTGTAAACTCAATAGTCAACTAAAACATGAGCTTAAAGAAAAATGTGATGACAACAAATGCCATAGTATCACATTGTGGCTTTACACTGAATAAACAGAAAAGATGTCGACTTGTCAAATTCCTTATTATATGATCGTCAATAAATATGTACAAAGTTAATAATTAACCTGACCATATAATATCATTGTCCTTTAGGATCCGAGTTGACTCAGATGGTCGTAACACATATCCTTCCATCCAATTAAACAATGGATCATTAGAGACCACATCAGCCGTTAAATGTGCATGCATTCTTTCAAGGGCTTCCAACACCATTGGAACTTGACAGTCTTTGTACTCAGTCACGTGTCTTACAGGGCCATATGGCCATCGGAAACCATGACTATGCTGACCAAGATGATTTCCGGAACGTACCTATCACACATGCAAAAGCAGATAATGTAAAATTTTTAGATGAGTTTCAATATATAAACTGCAAGCACTTACTGTTGATGGAAAATAAAGGGATAACATTTTACTTTTACTTTTCAAACTCAGATCTACCTTAAAATCTTGTCCACTTCCTCGAAGTTCCCAATATCAGGCTAGCTATAATATATAAGATCGCCTGATGCCTTGCCCTGGCAATTATTATCAACAAAATACATATTTCCTGCTTCGAGAATATGTGTCAGTGGGTAATTGTATGGGTTATCACTTGCAACTGATGTGACACTGAGAACTTGGTCATCCACACTAAATTTACCATCGGAGGTGTCGTGGCTAGCTACTTGATATTCTGGTTTCATCAGATGCCAACGTGAATCCTTCTCCATCATGTTCTTTTTCTTATCGAATGGCTTGGAGTCTCGTTCTGCATTGCCTTGACAAATATCATCGGAAGCATCGGTGTTTTGTTACTCAATACAGGTGTTGTTTTACGCCGAGGTTTCTTACAGCTATCTCCTTCAAATGAACTTCTATTAGACCGCGCATTAGTTGGGTGTGGTACTATATGGTCTTCAGCTTGATCAAAGTCATCCCATATAATATCATCGAGCTACAAACCGGTCAAAAAATTAGCTAATTGTAGTTTTAAAAAATCTTCTAATATTTATATCATCTGCAATAAGAGTTTGTTAATTAATTCCTGTGAATATGCCAAAGACAACCTGTAAACTTCAGTAATCACCAAAGCTATAAAGTTGCGGGTATCCATCATATAACGTACAAACTGTAACTCTTTTTAGAGAAATAAGCATTCAAACAAAGAACCAAGAGCGAAAAAGACACCATGCAATTAACAGATGAAACCAAATAAGAAGTAAGCATAAAATGTATTGTAAGATGAGCCAAATTCTCGATTGTGTTACAGGATCAGTGCCTGGAACGTCCACCATCATGCCTCCTCTCACTATCATATCCGGTTCTCTTTGAGTTGTCAACATATCTATAACCCTATCACCTCTTCTGCTTTCGCGCTCTTCGTCATGCTCTCTACTATACTTTGACTCACGAAGCTCCCTACCTTTTTCAGTTTTTTTGTGTACTTCATCATCTTCATCTCTTTTGTGCTTTCTACACCGACAATCTTCATCCCTATTTTCTTTTCTGCCTTCTGTCATTAAACAACTCCAGAAATCTAATGATATCATTAACAAATTAAAACAATCAGTAAAAATTTAAAAAGATCCACACTAAAATGAACAATGTAATCATAGTAAAGGAAATGAATCGAATGAAATTTGCAACTATAGTACAAAAGTACCTTGAATTAGATCACGATAAGCTGTATAGTCAAGATGACTACCAACAAAAGCTACGCCACCCGCACTCCTAGTATTGCTTATAGAAGAGCAGGTCCGTCTGATTGTCACAACCTTGATAAATTGGGTCAACCAACGCTGCAACAAACGTCAAATAGGCCTTATAAACACGCTGGCGTGCAAGGTGCAGGTGAAAAAATAAGAATGATTACGCAAATTATCAAGTATACAACAAAAGGTGGCATCGTCAATCAATAAAAACCAGTATCATCTTTATCATTTAAAGAATGTTGAAAATGGCCTTGAATTGCATAAGCTGGGTCGTTTATGATCAACTTGTCCGAAACATGGAATGGCATAAACATGCGGATCAAGTACTTATGTTCAACTTCCTTTGAGAGACACATTACAGTCGTTCTTTCACAGTGGGGTTGCTCCTTCGGGACTGCAAGGTCACACTTGGCATGAGTGAAACCAAGTCTGATGGCCAAAACAGAAAACTTTACCACCATATTGATACCACATATGGCAGAAAATACCTCGGTAGGGGTACCCCACGATCTTCGAAAGTATAAATCAGACTCCCGCTCAACCAAACCCGTGAGTAGCCTTTCAAGTGCTCAAGGATTATCCGAACCCCGTATCTGCATTGCAAGTATTAGTATGATGTTCATTACACTTCCTCTTATTTGGCTATTGTTTTAGGTATTATACCAAGATTCGAAAAAAAACAAACTAAGCAAGTTTCTGCGTTAATGTAATTTGCTATGAACCACACAGGATTTGTAAGCTGGAGTTTGGCTGTGATTATGAATTCACCATAAGTAGAACCATTGTAGCAAATTATATCATTGTAAGGATATTGCTTTAGACTTTGTGAGATTTGGTTCATTAAACACTTTCCAAACACGAAGTTCACGCTTGCCCTTCCTAAACATCAATCTTGCAGTGGCTCCATGACCAAGAACATTGTCAAAAATAAGTATACTCAGTATTGTGCATGCATTACAGTGTTTTCCTGAAAATAGAGCATGAGAACGTACATAATCACTTAAAAAAAACTTAATTACAATCGATCTTTGAATGATGGTACGTTGCTCCAAAACAAAACATTCATGTACCTGCAAACACACAAGGAAGAAAGAAACAACTTCCTGGGCTAAAACATATAAAAAGATAAATAATTACTTACATTCGACAATTTGCAAATATTATGAGTTCAAGAAGAAAACATATATTAGGGTTTCAGAGGCGTACCTTTTTTTTACCCCGATTTTTTTAACACGTTTAGGAACAGATTTTACATTACTGATTATGCTAATATTAGGGTTTGAAAAAAAAAATAACAAAATAAAAATGGAAAATATGTTATATGGATTATTATTGGAGATGGTTTAAATTAGTCGATAATTGGCATTTTAAAAGAAATAATTGTTTGTTATCCTATATAGAGTTTATAGATTTGGACTTGCCAGATATAAACAAAAAATGTGTTGGTCTAGTGGTAATCATGTGTGTTAATGTTACAAACAACTCAAGTTCAATCCTCGCCATTGTGATTTTTAAACTTATAATTAATTCCGAATTTTATTTTAATACCTCAAATATTTAAAAAAAATTGCTTACATGGCCACAATGTGATGACATGGCTGATAATGAATTACATGGCAATGACTGGGCAATGAGGTGGCATTATACGTGTAACGCCTCCTGTTATATAATATATATATATATATATATATATATATATATATATATATATATATATATATATATATATATATATATATATATATATATATATATATATATATAGATATATATATATATAGAGTTAGGATCAAATAAGAAGAATAATTAAAATAAGAAGGATAGGAAGTAACCACAACCACATATTTTAGATGCACCTACAAAAGTGGATGCATCTTCCTTCAAATTTTCCCTCCTAATTTGAAATGTGTGGCTAGAATTACTTCTTACCCTTCTTATTTTAATTATTCTTCTTACTTGATCCCTTCCCTATATATATATATATATATATATATATATATATATATATACACAAAATCCACTAATTCAGGAAATTAGTATGTATAACCGTATAACAAACATAATTAACAACATCACACGTACTTGACCTCACCAGTTCTATACCACAAACCCTAAAACTAAAGTGCGGCATAACAAGACTAGCCTCTCAATCACTTCATCATTCACAAATAAATATAACAACCCTAAACCTCACTGAGAGGACAAAAGGATATGGAAACGGAGTTTTGAGTTGCTAGACGTAGCACCTGATTTAAATTGTAAATATTTTGTTTCAATGATTTGTTTTTGCATGCCTCTGAATATATTTAGGTAGACATAATGTATGCATAAGATAAATGGAGATTCATGTTTTAAAAATAATGATTTTAACTGTAAATTTGATGGGTTTGGGCTATGCTTATTTTGTTTTTAATATGTTTAAAAAATTAATATAATTTTTTTTCCAGTGTGATTTGAGGTGAAGGTGTGATGTGAAGTGATTTTGATAATTTGAATTATATGCATATGGGAGCTGGGAAGACGTGGTATGGGGTATGACAACGGTGACTTATATTTAGATTTTACTCATTGTGACTAACCAATGATATTGCCAAAATGTTCTTGTGCATGCCGAGCTTAGTTTAATGCCAAATGGGTTATTACATACTCGAAATCTCAACTTCTTGTGCCTAAGGTACTTTTGATTTAATTGAGATTATTGATTTTATTAATTATTGTGGTGTTTTTGGTCGTAAATCTCTTTAGGTGGTGTGACACCATGGACATTAAACTAAGCTCGGCATGCACAAGAACATTTACGACCAAAAACAACCTTAAGTGGCCACGCCAACCTCCTGAAAAAGTGAGGGCTCTCTAACAACCTTAGAGGCACCCTAGGATCTTGGGTAGCTTTGTAGAGCCAGTAGGTGCTCTCTAACAGTTCCTGGTGCAGTGGTCGCAATGGAATGAAACCTTGCTGCTCGGATGCATAAAGATTTTTATTTTATTACTTTAAAAAACTTAACCCCAGAAAGGTTTTATCTTTAAAATTCGATTTAAGCCTTTAAAATATTTAAGACGCCCCTGACTCTCGGTAGTTCCTAGCAAGATCAAATGGTTACAATGAAGTTTGGCCGACTTGCCTCCACTTGATCATTTTAGGCTGTTATAAAACCTCTCCCTTGTGCCTCATCCAGCCACTCTTTGTAGTTGATCAAACTCGATAAAACTGTGTCACCATTGGCTCTCTAACACTAGGCCACCCTTAAGGAATTGAACTTGCACCACTAGGCCACCCTTAAGTGGTTGAACTTGAGACCTCACACATTTTAGAGTGAATATATGATAATAGCAATGTGGTGTACCTTATATTTCTGCCAGAAACCCGAGAGCAATGAAACAGCAGCCGAACGGGTCAAAATAATTTCTTGGATAAAACGTTTATCGGGTCTACCCCATTCCTGTCTCAACCCGAAAAAAAATCCATTTTAACCTCTATTGATATACGAACTTTGAGGGAGGTAAAAATCAAGACTAACATTGGGTTTTTTGAATTTCTTTTGATGATGTCTGTTGGGAATTCTGCTAAGTGAGAATTCTGCTGATGGTTACTGCTGAAGGAACATATTCTGCTGAAGATGTGATACTGCTGAAGACATAGTTTCAGCATATTTAGTTTCTGCGGATATAGTTAAACCGCGTATTATGTAATGTAGTTAGGATATGCATGAATTATATTAGGAAAAGATAATGCATATCATTTAAAGTTTATAGATTATACGTTTCTTGAGAAACGGTTTAGGTTAGAGTTCCTTCTCTATAAAAGGAACACAAGTTTATGTTTGATGTAACGAACAAGTTTATAAGTTCTTAATATATAATCCATAGAGGATTAAGTGTTCTTAGTATTAATTGTTTATGCTTGTATTTGTTTTCCGCATTAGAGTACAAGCTTTGGAGATTCTCTATTAGAGTGTTTGTGATTACATAGACACTGCTAACGATCAACGAGAGCTACAAGATCTATCAAGGTTATATAGATTCAACAAGTGGTATCAGAGCCTCGGGAGAGTCTCTTTGATACTAAGAAAATCAATTCTTTAAACCACTCCTCAACAACACAACTTTACATAATGTCTGGATCTGATGCTGAGTCAGATACAACACACAATCAAAACACAACATCCCTACATCACCTCACTCTCTCAAACAGCAATGCAAAATTCCCTTACCTTAAGAAAGAAGAGTATGAACTCTGGGCAATGCAGATGCAGAACTGGATTACCAACATTGACCATAATCTTTGGAAGGTAGTACTTAAAGGTAATAGTCCAAAGAGGACTGGAACTGATGCAGATGGTAGAATATACTATCTTGATCCCACATCTGCTGAAGAGGTTCTTGCTCTTCAGAGGGAAAACAAAGTTAGAACTATACTTCTTCAAGCTATACCTCCAGACCACTTGGGTGACTTTCACTTCATGTCTGATGCAAAGGATCTATGGATGGCGATTAAAGCTAGATTTGGTGGGAATGATGAGTCAAGAAGGATGAGGAAGTCAATGCTGAAGCAGCAGTTTCAAGAGTTTCAGATCACAGAGGAAGAAGGTATACACAAGGGTTATGACAAATTTCACAAGATTCTGAGTCAATTGAATCAGCTGAAGGCAAGGCCAGACAATGAAGATTGCAATGCTAAATTCTTAAGATCCTTGCCTCCATCATGGCTTCAAGTAAGTATTGCACTCAAAGCCAAGGGTGGATTGGATATGATGAGCTTTGATGACTTATACAACAAGCTCAAAACTCTTGAACCAGATGTCAAAAGTCCTATTCGCTCAATTACTCCAAATTACTCAGCTTTTGTTGGTTCTACATCCAATATAATGCCTCCTAGTTCAAGTCCAATTTCAACTGCATCATCTTCATACACACCAACCAAATCACATTCTTCTGGTAGTGTGTTGGAAGATGTACTTCACTCCTTTGTTGCTGATTGTGAATCTCAGCAGCAACTCTCCTATGAGGACTTTGAACAGGTGGATCCATTGGATATGGAAGAGATGAACTTGAAGTGGCAGGTGGCTATGCTTTCATTAAGCATCAAGAGATTTGAGAAAAAGGCTGGGAGGAAGTTTGGTTTCAATGGCAGGGATTCAGCCAGGTTTGACAGAAGGAAGATCAAGTGTTACACTTGTGGTCAAATGGGTCACTTCTCTAGAGAATGCAAGGATAGGAAATCTACTGATGAGGTTAGGTATTCTACCTATCAGCAGAAACAAGGGGAAGTTGATACTGCAAAAACTGGATATCCCACAGCTTTGATCACTCTGGATGATCATGTTGACTGGAAGGCTCATGAGAGGAGTGATGGTGATAGTGATCAGAGTGGATTGCTGGCAAGCTGTACTTCAGAGGATTCTCATGATCAATTTGCTCTTATGGGCATCTCTCAGGTACATAACTGTGTGTTTGGTTGTAGTATAAGATATAATGAACTTAAAGAACAATATGATGAATTGAAACCTAAATATAATGAGTGTTATAAAGACCTTGAGTCATATAAACGTGGTCTAAAGATAGTAGAAAAACAAAAGATTTGGTTTCAAAAGAATCAAGTTGCTTATGAGGAGGAAATAAAAGGGTTGAAACAGGAATTAAAATGTGCTCAAGATGAGTTAATCTATACTAAGAAGTTAAAAGCTAATTTAGAATCTGATAAACAAGTTCTTCAAGAGAAGCTAGATAATGAAATAGCTACACAAAAGAAGTGGTTAATATCAGGTGATAACTTAGCTAGAAGTTTGTATGGTTGTCAAGCTGTAAATTCTGGTATAGGTTTAGGTTTTAAGAAATATGTGGGATTAGAAGCTAGGGATGACAGTAGAAAAACTACACCAGCAGGATTAGCAAACTATGTTAAAGAAGGCACATTACATGCTGTCCCTGGTCCCATTAGAGGAGAACATATGCCCATTGACCTATCCATTACAGTTGACTTTGATGGATCACATCATTTATATGGCAAAAAGTCAAGTGACTTATCTGACCCTGTTACTAATACTGCTGACTCTGTCTCTTGCAGTGACAAGTCTTCTGAAAAAGGGTCTACTGCCTATGAAAGCTGTGATTCAAGTGATAAGTCAGACCCTCCCAAGACCTTCTTCAAGCCTTCACCCAAGTCCTCACACAAGCCTCTAGGAGTTGCTGCTGATGAATCTTATTCACAGACAGTTTCTACTGAAGACTTGTTATTTAATTCTTTGCAAAACAATAATGTTAATTCTGTCAAAAACAATTCTGTTAATGGTTGTGGTTTGAATTCTTTCAATAGAACTTCTTTTGTTGCTAAATCTTCTAGAAAGAAGAAATGTTTTGTGTGTGGAAGCAAATCTCATTTAATTAAGGATTGTAAGTTTCATGAGCAAAGAATGGGTGATTGTGCTAAGCCAACTAGACAAATGTGGAAACGTGTTGATGACATACCTGCATATATTCCACAGGCAACTCAATCTGCCAGTAGATACAATACTGCTGATAAATCAGCACCTGCTGATTCTTCAGTTTCTGCTGATAGAACTTTTTCTAGATATAGGAAAAGACATGTTGCAAGACCATTCACTCAATCTGTTTCATCTAATTATAAGAATGGTTATTGGCCTAGTTATTATCAACCTGTGTATATGGGTTGGGGGGAACAATGGGATACTGCTGTTAAGCCCTCAGCAGGTTGTTCTTGGACTAACTGGGGATCTAATTATCAAAGAAGATTCAAGAACAATGGTGGATCTTATACATCTACATGGCCTACCTCTTATGATCCACAAGGCAGGCTCAAGTCAGTAATGACTTGAGTCTCCAAAGTGTACTTATATTTTGTATATTTTTTGTTGTTATTGTAGGATCATCCATTACTAAGTAAAGAAGTTGGCATAGTAGATAGTGGTTGTTCAAGGAGCATGTCAGGAAACAGAGAAAAGATGATTAACTTTATACCCATTGCAAGTGGAGGAAATGTGACCTTTGGTGGAGGAAATGGTAGAATCACAGGAAAAGGAACTATCAGAACACCCATGCTGGATTTTGAAAATGTACTTTATGTGAAGGAACTGCAGCACTTCAATTTGTTCTCAGTGTCACAAATTTGTGATAAAAAGAACAAAGTTTTCTTCTCAGAAGATGAATGTCTGGTACTCAACAAAGACTTCCAACTTCCAGCAGATACACCAATTCTGCTGAGGGTTCCAAGAAGCAATAATTTGTACACATTCAACTTAAATGAGGTACAACCTGACAGTGATCTAACATGTTTGGTGGCTAAAGCTTCCTTGGATGAATCTACCAAATGGCATAGAAGGATGGCTCATGTGAATTTCAAGACCATCAACAAGTTGTCTAAACTTGGTCTTGTTCAAGGGCTTCCTTCCAAGGTCTTCACCAATGAACACAATTGTGTTGCCTGCAACAAAGGAAAACAACACAGAGCCTCTTACAAAGCCATTACAGCAGTGAGCAATATCACAGATCCACTTCAGTTGCTACATATGGACCTCTTTGGTCCAACTCAAGTGAGAAGTATTGATCATAAGTATTTCTGTTTAGTAATCACTGATGATTATAGCAGGTTTTGCTGGGTATTCTTTTTGAAAACTAAAGATGAAACATCTCCAATTTTAAAAGATTTTATTACCCTAGTTGAAAACCAGCTTAATAAAAAGGTTAAAGGTATAAGGTGTGATAATGGAACTGAGTTCAAAAATGTGGTGTTAATAGATTTTTGTAATTCTAAGGGGATAAAAAGGGACTATAGCAATCCCAGGACCCCACAACAAAATGGGGTTGCTGAGAGGAAGAATAGAACCTTAATAGAGGCAGCAAGATCCATGCTTGCAGACTCTAAGTTACCCACAATGTTTTGGACTGAAGCAGTAAGCACTGCTTGCTATGTTCTAAACAGGGTATCTATCACCAGACCTCACACAAAAACACCTTATGAACTTCTAACAGGGAAAGTTCCTTCTGTTCATTACCTAAGACCTTTTGGTTGTCATGTGACCATTTTGAACACCAGTGACCCACTTGGGAAATTTGATGGCAAAGCTGATGAGGGATACATTGTGGGATATTCAGCTCATAGTAAGGCTTATAGGGTATATAACTTGAATGCTAAAAGGATAGAGGAGACTCTTAATCTAAGATACCTAGAAGACAAACCTAATGTACAAGGTCATGGTCATGCTTGGTACTTTGACCTGGATTACTTAACTGATTCTTTGGGGTATACTAGATTTGTTGCTAATCAATCTGCAGGTACAAGAGATGCTCCATCTAACAATGCAGGTGTACAGGATGAAGACTCAGAGGATGAGTCTGAATTTGATGAACTAACTATTGTTGTACCTTCCATTCCTCCTAACCATTTTGTAGGAAACAGTGCAAAAGATACTTCTGAGAAAGATGAAGATGAGTCATACTATGCAGAGGATCTTGCTAAGCTCATGACACAAGAACATGCTGCTACTCAAGAAGCTGAGAAACTTGGTGCAAAGATTACAAATGATGCTGAAGCACTTCTGAGACAATCAGCACAAGCAATCAGTGGAAATCAGGATTCTGCTGACAGTTCTACTGACAGTACTCCTGTTTCTACTGATAACCTCTTTACTGCTGATGCTCCATCAGTTTCTACTCCTATTTCTACTCGTGTGTCAACAGACTTTGGTGAGCCTTATACACGTTTTCCAAGTCCTTCAGATCTTGGTAATCACCAACCCAAAGCTGGCATCTTCACTTCCTCTTCCTATGATACTGACTATGAATCCCATGTGACCAATCTTGACAAAACCATTGATGTCAACCCCAATGCAACAAAAAGGATTCACACTAATCATCCAATGGAGAATATAATAGGTGATCCTAAAGATCCGGTTCATACTAGAAGCACTGTGAAGAAGACAAAGTATGGAGAAGTTGCTTTTATGTCTTATGTATCCCAACAGCAGAGAGACAATCATACAGACTTTCAACATTGTTTGGTTGCTTGTTTTCTCTCTCAAATGGAACCAACCAGTGTTCCCCAAGCCCTTGCAGATAATAGTTGGCTTGAGGCAATGCAAGAGGAAATGCAACAATTCAAGCATCAGCAGGTTTGGATATTGGTTCCTTTACCAGATGGGAAGTATGCTATTGGGACAAAATGGATCTTGAAGAACAAAAGAGATGCAAGAGGTATAGTTGTCAAAAACAAAGCAAGATTGGTGGCTCAGGGGTTCAGGCAAGAAGAGGGAATAGATTATGATGAAGTTTTTGCACCTGTTGCTAGAGTTGAAGCCATAAGAATTTTCTTGGCCTATGCATCTTTCAAAGGATTTACTGTCTATCAGATGGATGTCAAAGGTGCATTCTTGTATGGTGAGATTGAAGAAGAAGTTTATGTCACTCAACCCAAAGGTTTTGAAGATCCAGATCACCCAGAATATGTTTATAAGGTGGTCAAAGCTCTTTATGGCCTACATCAGGCACCAAGGGCATGGTATGCTAGGCTCTCCAAGTTTCTACTGAAGCATGGCTATAGGAGAGGTGCCATTGACAAAACACTCTTTCTAAAGAAGGATTCAAGAGATATTATACTTGTGCAAGTTTATGTGGATGACATTATCTTTGGCTCCACCAAAGAAGCTTGGTGCAGGGAATTTGAAGACTTAATGAAGGGTGAATTTCAGATGAGTGCCATGGGGGAGCTTACTTTCTTCTTGGGTCTACAGGTTCAGCAGAAACAAGATGGCATATTTATCCATCAGGAGAAATATGTGAGAGACATTTTAACAAAGTTTGGTATGGAAAGTGTCAGAACTGCCACCACTCCCTATGAAGCTCCTAAACAAAAGAACAACAATGAACCAGATCCAGCTGTGAATGTTCATCTATACAGATCTATGATTGGTTCTTTGATGTATCTGACAGCTTCTAGGCCTGACATTACATTTGCTGTGAGTGCTTGTTCAAGGCATCAAGTTACTCCACTTACTTCTCACTTGAATGCAGTCAAAAAGATCTTCAAGTACCTTAAAGGCCAGCCTTTTCTAGGTCTTTGGTACCCAAGAGAGTCCCCTTTCAAGTTGGAAGCTTATAGTGATAGTGACTATGCTGGTGCAAATCTGGATAGAAGGTCAACTACTGGAGGTTGCCAATTTCTGGGGAGAAGATTGATTTCTTGGCAATGCAAGAAGCAAACCATTGTGGCTACATCATCTACTGAAGCAGAGTATGTTGCTGCTGCCAATTGTTGTGGGCAGGTACTTTGGATACAAAATCAGTTGCTAGATTATGGGTTTAATTTCATGAACACCACAATCTTTATTGATAATCAAAGTACCATTTGCATTGTTAAAAATCCAGTTTTTCACAACAGAACAAAGCATATTGAGATAAGACACCACTTCATAAGAGATGCTTTTGAAAAACATTTGATTAATGTGGTTAAAATACACACAGATAAAAATGTGGCAGATTTACTGACAAAGGCCTTTGATGGACCTAGGTTTCAACACCTAGTTGTCCACATTGGGATGCTTAACCCCTTAAATGCATAGTTTGAGGGGAGGCATAAGCCTCAGGGGAGGCATATGCCTCGGGGGAGGATTGATTGTTGTTGTAAAAATGTATAATTTAGATTTCTAACACTAACCTCCTAATATGTGTAAAAACATGTTAGTTTGTATGTTTGGTTTGGTTTTATGTGTCTGTTTTGCAGTTATGTGTGGTTGATAACACTTGCTAAGATTATTTGGTTGCTTGAACAAGTTTTGCTGATCTACTGATTGTTGCCACTGAAGAAGTACTTGTAAATACTGATACAAGACATTCTGCTGAAGTGTTATTTCTGCTGAAGCATTATTTCTACTGAAGTATTACAAGTGCTGACTGAATATTTCTCCTGAAGTGAAATATTGGTTTATAACATTGTTTCTACTGAAGGATAAATCAAATGCAACAAAGATGATCACTCAAAAGTGATTCATTCATTCATTCAAAAGATGAGATACAGATTACAAACAAGTTCAAAAGTAAAGCCTATTCTATTACATGTTCAACTACACAAAGCCTATCTAGTCCATCATCAGTGCCATGATGGTATGTTTGCATGTCCAAGACGATGAAGATGCTCAAGAGGATGGATTGATGAAAATGTACTGAAGAAACTCAAGAACCTATGAGTTTGGTTCCTGGAAGCTTCACATTTACAACTGCTCCACCTCTTAGTTCCCTTTGCCATCTTCCTTTCCTCTTTGAGAAGGAAGACCAAGAACCACCTCTCTTGATCTTGGAAGTGAAAGGTTAGACTTCCTAGACCTTGGCTGTGGTCTCTCAGGTGTGGAAGGAGGAAGATAGGAGGGATCTTCATATTCATCCTCGGAAGATTCATCTTCCGAGGTAAAGAGAAATGGAGAAACTTGTTCTCTATCTGAAGGAGGATAACCTATCCAAGAGTCTGAATCGTCCGCAGCATCAGAATCAGCAGGAATGGGGGTTTGACTTGGTTCCCCCATCTCATGCTTTCTTATGTCTCCTTGGTTTGTATTTAGTGGATGTGTATTGGGTCGTTTAATGGGTGGAAAGTAGGCATTCCAACCATCACTGGATGATGAAGATGAGGAAGAAGTTAGATCAATGATCTCTGTTTTGGAAGACATAGTTTGGTTTAAAATTGAGGAATGAGGGTTGATGATTGTTTGGATCTGCTTTATAGGCAAAAGCCTAGGTCAAATAGCGTTAAATGATAGTTAGGTGGGAACAGATAATTAATATCATACTACTGTAGCCCATTCTGCGGATGACATGGATCCTGCGGAAACCAGTTCCTGCTGATAGAAGTTTCTGCTGATTATGGTATCTGCTGATAGTATTAATCTATCTTTTCAGGGGTAATCACAATTTGCATACATGTTTGAATGATTATCTATGAAAGGAAAAATACAGAGTTTTATTCATGATCAAAGACAAAAACAGTAAGATACATTGGATCTATCATCTAAACAAAACAAAAATCAACCTAATCCATCTTCCTCTTGCCTTTACTCTTGGGGTCTGAAGTGTTTTCACCATCTCTCATGTTCTTCAGTACGTTCTCCACATCTTTGCGCTTTGTATCAGGAGTCCATAGCCTCTTACAAACGAGTCCCAATACTTGGGAAGATGGTTTTTCCAATCTCTTGGGATTTTGAGGCACTGGAATTTGCCTCATTCCAGCCACAACTCGCTCCATCTCTTCTGTGAGAAGCTTTGAAAGAGGTGGACGTTCAGAAGGTCCTTCATTGACATCCTCATAAAATAATAACTCAGAGGTATCTGAATCAGAGGTATCTGAGTCAGAGGATGGAAAAGGCAAAGGTGGTGCTGGTGGTGCTGGTGGAGGAGGAGGCGCTGGTGCATCATGTCTACGTTTGCGTGCCTCTTCTTTGGTTCTCCAACCACGGATTCTTCTGGCAGGCATTATATGTGGTGGTGGAATTGGTATTGATTGTGATGGTGGTGGTACATCATTGTGTTCCGATGATTCTGAATCAGATGATATGTATATGAGACTCATGATGTGGTTTTGGATGCAAAGACGGTTACTAGATGAACGATGATGGTTAAGAATGATTTGAAAGGTTTATAATGTTGATTGGGCTTTTAAGACGATTGATGGAGAGTCAGTTACAAAGTTGGGAGTGGATGACAACCTGTCATACTTATGCTGCGGATTGACCATGAGATTCTACGGATGGACTTTTTCAATCTGCTGATGGGTAAAAATGGGTTTTCTTTTGGGTACGTTATAAAGTCAAATTAGTCAAACGATTCTCTAAAGATTCGCTGGTAACTAACCCCCACGATTATTGGTAACTTCTTTATAAAACTAATCGTGTGTATCCCACTTCAAAATAACTGAATCCCACTCATTATAAACTCAAACCCATCACTAAACCTCTCACGATCATTTCTGTTTCACAATTTCTCTATGGCTAACCTTATGTTTAAAAGTGATCACAACTTAATTGCTTTTCTGGGTAAAGTTAAAGGTAAAGAAGTATTCGAACCAATGGTAGACTTCTTGAAGAGATCTAATATTCACTTTGCTCTGACACATAGTCCGGACCTGGTGTGTGAATCATTGGTCAAACAATTTTGGGATACGGCTGTGGTATCCGATCATGAGACCCAAATTGTTGCTTGGATTGATGGGAAAGAGTATGTGATCACTGAGTCATTGATCCGCAGCAAACTTCAATTAAAAGATGCGGATGGTGAATATCATGAAGATAAGTCTGTGATACTTCCAGCATTAAGAGCTATTGGTTATCGAGGGGATGGAAAGGTGTGGTACAAGAAGCTCTTTTGTCCAAAATGGAAGTTCCTGGTGCATACATTGTTGAAGTGCATGAGTAACAAGACAGGCGGTCTGGATCAATTTTCTACTCATGTAGCTTGTGCTATTGCTAATATCTCCAAGGGTACAAATTTTAATTTTTCTAGATATATTTTTAGAGGCATGATTGGTAACATTCAGGCTGTTAAAAATAAATTTTATATGTACCCTAGGTTTCTTCAAATCATTATAGGCATTCAGACTTTAGATAGAACACACACACCTGTTCTTGAATTAGCTGCTAAGGTGTTTTCAAGCATGGAAAGTGGTTTTTCTGGCACCCATTGGCCTCTACCTCCAGCTATGTTGCCCATTGGTGACAATGCTGCTGCAGCTGAAGGTGATAATCCACCTAGTCCAAATGCTGCTGATATTCCACCTTTTCCTGCAGCTGCTGATGCCAATGCATCCGTAGCTGAGGATGCTGCTGGTCCATCTCATGCTGCTGAGGCTTCAACCTCAGTGGCTGCGGATGAACAGCAGGTGGTTTCACCTATTCCTATTGCTCCTGCTGAGCAACCTACTGATTCTCTGGAACCAGCTTTTAATACTGCTGAAGGATCAGTTGACCCTAGGAATGTAGAACAGACACCAATGACTGACCAATTTGGTGACCTTGATGAGTTCTTTGACTCATTTGCTACTGAACCTACCACTGAAACACCAATATTCACTGCACCTCAGACTTCTAGTCAAGCTAGAGAGGTTTTGGATGATAACATCATTACTGGTGCTAAGGTTCATATGTCTCCTAACAGGTCCAATGAAGCTCCACAAACCTCTGGTAAACCAGATGGTACAGCTGAGGACCCAATTACACTAACCTATGTTTATAAGTTGTTAAGCAGGTATGTTGAACAAGTAGGTGTTTTGGAAAGTGAGTTGAAGGAGACCAAGAGCAAACTTGGGGGTCAAATATATGAACTGACAGAGAGAGTCAAGGTGTTGGAAGCTCAATTGGGGAACACAAAGAAGAGAAAATTTGTGGTTAATTCAGAGGATGAGTTGGAGATTCCTGCTGAGGATGCAACCAAGGGATCTGCTTCTCTTGATCCTCTTCATATGTTGGCTGAAGCTACAGAGGTTGCACATCCTTCATCTCCAAGCCCTGCAACTGCTGATACTTCTAAACAGCAGTCTGGTGCTGCTGATGGAAATGTTCAATTCATGGATGTAGATAATGCTGACAGTTCTGCCAAGATGAAGTCCCAAATTCCTTTTGTTCCTTCATCTGCTGAGCCTGCACACTCTTCTTCTCCAAAGATTCATGAGTCTACACCTCAATCTGCTGACTCTAAGATGTTTGAAGCTACTGAATATGCTCAAATTCCTGTGGTTGATCAGGATCTTGGTTCAGATGAGATTACTAAGGAGGAATTACTTTCACAAGAGAGACTGTTTGCAGCATATGAGGAATTTCAGAGAAATCAAGCTTTGGCTGAACAACTACAGGCAAAGATAAATGCAGAAGTTGAACAAGTACAGGCCTCTTATGTTTCTACCTTACCCCCTGAAAGAAGGAAGGTGCTAGATGATATGGCAGCTGAGTTTGATGAAAATGATTGGATGAATATTGGAGCTCAAATTGCCTCCAATACTTCTCTTACTAGGGATCTCATAGGTGATAATGCTTCTGCTGATGACATTGTTGCCTTGCTAAGGAAGAAGAAGAAAGAGGAGGATGCAAAGAAACTCAGAGCTAAATTGGCTAAACCTCCTACCCAAGCTGAACTCACTCATACTATGAGAGTGGTAGTGAAGAATATGAGTCCAGCTGTGTTTAATTCTGGATGGAGTAAAGAAAGGGTTTGGAACATGCCTCATGAGAAGCTGGTTAAGACTTATAACTACATTATGTCTCTAGGCCAGAAGAGTTCTGTTCAGCAGAAACCTGAGGAACCACCTTCTAAAAAGCAGAAGTCTACACATGAAACTACTGCTGAGGTACTCCACTCTGCTGAATCTTCTGTTCTACCTGATAAGGGAAAGGCTCCTATGACCCATACAGGACCAGTTACTAGGCAAAGAACAAAGAAGCAGATTTTGGAAGATCAATTAAGTGAGGAAGCTATTCCGAGGATGCTGGAAGCTGATAAAGCTGATTTTGCTAGGGTTGCAGAGGCTAAAGTTACACCTGGTGTACCTATGGATGTTGCTCCTTCAGTATCTGTTCCTGCTGACACACCTTCAGCAGTTCCAGATCTTGTACAGCCATCCTCAGCAGTTCAAGATACTCCTGACCACTCTGTTCCTGCTGCAGCATCTGCAGATGTTCCTACTGAAGCACCAAAAGATATTCCTGCTGATACTTCAGTACCTGTGTCAACTCCAGTTAAACCTAAACCTGATACTACTGATGCATCTTCTACTGCCACCAGAAGGAAGACTCAAGGAAGAAACAGGCCTCCTACTAGTTTGGTAACTCCCTTAGATGCTTCAGAATATATTGAGGTTGAGGAAGATGATGGTGAAGATCCTATTCCTCATGTTCCTTTGGTTAGTTGGGAGGTTCATCCTGTTCAATACAAGGATCAGGATATTAATGTTATACACAGAGCAGATGGGTCAGTTAAATATTTCTCTTTTCTGAGTGAAATTTTAACTTTTGTGGATAGAGAGGATTTGCTGAAGTTGTATTCTTGGGTTACCTCTTTTTATAAGAACAAACAACCTACTGGGAGTGGTATGTATTTGAAGGGTGATTTGACTGTGTTGTTTGATTCCAATTTTCATCTTAGTAGAGGTTTTGATGTTTGGATGGGACAATCAAGATGGGAGGTATCTAATTGGAAGTTTTATCCTCTACCCAATGTTCATGTATTGTCTACTGTTGCTGGAAAAGTTCTCTACATGTGTGCTGAGATTACATATCCCATATCTTTAAGGATTTTGAATCAAATGTTAGAGATGAAGCTGCTAGTTCCTTATGATGTGTGTGGCAATGACATGACTCATGCTGAGCAATTGATTCAAGCTATCAGGAGGAGTATTCAATTCAAACTGGGTATGAGAGCACAACATGGGGTTACCATTGATGCTTCTTTGGGGTAATTGTTGTATACTTTGTTTCTTCATTTATTTTTAAGTATTAAAAAAAAAAAAAAATAGTCTTTGTTGTATAGTAACTCTGTTGATGGTTATCAACTCACCAGATGTGACTTGTGTCCATCAAAGAGTTGGCTAGTCCAAAGGGTACAGCTTTGGTAAAGACTAATCAAATCTGTTGATGGCTGTAATGATTTGCCAAAAATCATAGGGTACTCAACTCACCTATGCTTCATTGCTGAGAGTTGAAATGGTCATCAAAGCCTCAGGGGAGGCATATGCCTCAGGGGAGGATTGATTCTTGTTGTAGAACTATATAATTTAGATTTCTAACACTAATCTCCTAATGTGTGTAAAAACATGTTAGTTTGTATGTTTGGTTTGGTTTTGTGTGTCTGTTTTGCAGTTCTGTGTGGTTGATTACATGTGCTAAGATTATTTGGCTGTTTGAACAAGTTTTGTTGATCTACTGATTGTTGCCACTGAAGAAGTACTTGTAAATACTGATACAAGAAATTCTGCTGAAGTGTTATTTCTGCTGGAGCATTATTTCTGCTGAAGTGTTACAAGTGCTGACTGAATATTTCTCCTGAAGTGAAATACTGGTTTATAACATTGTTTCTACTGAAGGATAAATCAAATGCAACAAAGATGATTACTCAAAAGTGGTTCATTCATTCATTCAAAAGATGAGTTACAGTTTACAAACAAGTTCAAAAGTAAAGCCTATTCTATTACAAGTTCAAAGCCTATCTAGTCCATCATCAGTGCCATGATGGTATGTTTGCATGTCCAAGACGATGAAGATGCTCAAGAGGATGGATTGATGAAAATGTACTAAAGAAACTCAAGAACCTATGAGTTTGGTTCCTGGAAGCTTCACATTTACAACTGCTCCACCTCTTAGTTCCCTTTGCCATCTTCCTTTCCTCTTTGAGAAGGAAGACCAAGAACCACCTCTCTTGATCTTGGAAGTGAAAGGTTAGACTTCCTAGACCTTGGTTGTGGTCTCTCAGGTGTGGAAGGAGGAAGATAGGAGGGATCTTCATATTCATCCTCGGAAGATTCATCTTCCGAGGTAAAGAGAAATGGAGAAACTTGTTCTCTATCTGAAGGAGGATAACCTATCCAAGAGTCTGAATCGTCCGCAGCATCAGAATCAGCAGGAATGGGGGTTTGACTTGGTTCCCCCATCTCATGCTTTCTTATGTCTCCTTGGTTTGTATTTAGTGGATGTGTACTGGGTCGTTTAATGGGTGGAAAGTAGGCATTCCAACCATCACTGGATGATGAAGATGAGGAAGAAGTTAGATCAATGATCTCTGTTTTGGAAGACATAGTTTGGTTTAAAATTGAGGAATGAGGGTTGATGATTGTTTGGATCTGCTTTATAGGCAAAAGCCTAGGTCAAATAGCGTTAAATGATAGTTAGGTGGGAACAGATAATTAATATCATACTACTGTAGCCCATTCTGCGGATGACATGGATCCTGCGGAAACCAGTTCCTGCTGATAGAAGTTTCTGCTGATTATGGTATCTGCTGATAGTATTAATCTATCTTTTCAGGGGTAATCACAATTTGCATACATGTTTGAATGATTATCTATGAAAGGAAAAATACAGAGTTTTATTCATGATCAAAGACAAAAACAGTAAGATACATTGGATCTATCATCTAAACAAAACAAAAATCAACCTAATCCATCTTCCTCTTGCCTTTACTCTTGGGGTCTGAAGTGTTTTCACCATCTCTCATGTTCTTCAGTACGTTCTCCACATCTTTGCGCTTTGTATCAGGAGTCCATAGCCTCTTACAAACGAGTCCCAATACTTGGGAAGATGGTTTTTCCAATCTCTTGGGATTTTGAGGCACTGGAATTTGCCTCATTCCAGCCACAACTCGCTCCATCTCTTCTGTGAGAAGCTTTGAAAGAGGTGGACGTTCAGAAGGTCCTTCATTGACATCCTCATAAAATAATAACTCAGAGGTATCTGAATCAGAGGTATCTGAGTCAGAGGATGGAAAAGGCAAAGGTGGTGCTGGTGGTGCTGGTGGAGGAGGAGGCGCTGGTGCATCATGTCTACGTTTGCGTGCCTCTTCTTTGGTTCTCCAACCACGGATTCTTCTGGCAGGCATTATATGTGGTGGTGGAATTGGTATTGATTGTGATGGTGGTGGTACATCATTGTGTTCCGATGATTCTGAATCAGATGATATGTATATGAGACTCATGATGTGGTTTTGGATGCAAAGACGGTTACTAGATGAACGATGATGGTTAAGAATGATTTGAAAGGTTTATAATGTTGATTGGGCTTTTAAGACGATTGATGGAGAGTCAGTTACAAAGTTGGGAGTGGATGACAACCTGTCATACTTATGCTGCGGATTGACCATGAGATTCTACGGATGGACTTTTTCAATCTGCTGATGGGTAAAAATGGGTTTTCTTTTGGGTACGTTATAAAGTCAAATTAGTCAAACGATTCTCTAAAGATTCGCTGGTAACTAACCCCCACGATTATTGGTAACTTCTTTATAAAACTAATCGTGTGTATCCCACTTCAAAATAACTGAATCCCACTCATTATAAACTCAAACCCATCACTAAACCTCTCACGATCATTTCTGTTTCACAATTTCTCTATGGCTAACCTTATGTTTAAAAGTGATCACAACTTAATTGCTTTTCTGGGTAAAGTTAAAGGTAAAGAAGTATTCGAACCAATGGTAGACTTCTTGAAGAGATCTAATATTCACTTTGCTCTGACACATAGTCCGGACCTGGTGTGTGAATCATTGGTCAAACAATTTTGGGATACGGCTGTGGTATCCGATCATGAGACCCAAATTGTTGCTTGGATTGATGGGAAAGAGTATGTGATCACTGAGTCATTGATCCGCAGCAAACTTCAATTAAAAGATGCGGATGGTGAATATCATGAAGATAAGTCTGTGATACTTCCAGCATTAAGAGCTATTGGTTATCGAGGGGATGGAAAGGTGTGGTACAAGAAGCTCTTTTGTCCAAAATGGAAGTTCCTGGTGCATACATTGTTGAAGTGCATGAGTAACAAGACAGGCGGTCTGGATCAATTTTCTACTCATGTAGCTTGTGCTATTGCTAATATCTCCAAGGGTACAAATTTTAATTTTTCTAGATATATTTTTAGAGGCATGATTGGTAACATTCAGGCTGTTAAAAATAAATTTTATATGTACCCTAGGTTTCTTCAAATCATTATAGGCATTCAGACTTTAGATAGAACACACACACCTGTTCTTGAATTAGCTGCTAAGGTGTTTTCAAGCATGGAAAGTGGTTTTTCTGGCACCCATTGGCCTCTACCTCCAGCTATGTTGCCTATTGGTGACAATGCTGCTGCAGCTGAAGGTGATAATCCACCTAGTCCAAATGCTGCTGATATTCCACCTTTTCCTGCAGCTGCTGATGCCAATGCATCCGCAGCTGAGGATGCTGCTGGTCCATCTCATGCTGCTGAGGCTTCAACCTCAGTGGCTGCGGATGAACAGCAGGTGGTTTCTCCTAGTCCTATTGCTCCTGATGAGCAACCTACTGATTCTCTGGAACCAGCTTTTAATACTGCAGAAGGATCAGTTGACCCTAGGAATGTAGAACAGACACCAATGACTGACCAATTTGGTGACCTTGATGAGTTCTTTGACTCATTTGCTACTGAACCTACCACTGAAACACCAATATTCACTGCACCTCAGACTTCTAGTCAAGCTAGAGAGGTTTTGAATGATAACACCACTACTGGTGCTAAGGTTCACATGTCTCCTAACAGGTCCAATGAAGCTCCACAAACCTCTGGTAAACCAGATGGTACAGCTGAGGATCCAATTACACTAACCAATGTCTATAAGTTGTTAAGCAGGTATGTTGAACAAGTAGGTGTTTTGGAAAGTGAGTTGAAGGAGACCAAGAGCAAACTTGGGGGTCAAATACATGAACTGACAGTGAGAGTCAAGGTGTTGGAAGCTCAATTGGGGAACACAAAGAAGAGAAAATTTGTGGTTAATTCAGAGGATGAGTTGGAGATTCCTGCTGAGGATGCAACAAAGGGATCTGCTTCTCTTGATCCTCTTCATATATTGGCTGAAGCTACAGAGGTTGCACATCCTTCATCTCCAAAACCTGCAACTGCTGATACTTCTAAAGAGCAGTCTGGTGCTGCTGATGGAAATGTTCAATTCATGGATGTAGATAATGCTGACAGTTCTGCCAAGATGAAGTCCCAAATTCCTTTTGTTCCTTCATCTGCTGAGCCTGCACACTCTTCTTCTCCAAAGATTCATGAGTCTACACCTCAATCTGCTGACTCTAAGATGTTTGAAGCTACTGAATATGCTCAAATTCCTGTGGTTGATCAGGATCTTGGTTCAGATGAGATTACTAAAGAGGAATTACTTTCACAAGAGAGACTGTTTGCAGCATATGAGGAATTTTAGAGAAATCAAGCTTTGGCTGAACAACTACAGGCAAGGATAAATGCAGAAGTTGAACAAGTACAGGCCTCTTATGTTTCTACCTTACCCCTGAAAGAAGGAAGGTGCTAGATGATATGGCAGCTGAGTTTGATGAAAATGATTGGATGAATATTGGAGCTCAAATTGCCTCCAATACTTCTCTTACTAGGGATCTCATAGGTGATAATGCTTCTGCTGATGACATTGTTGCCTTGCTAAGGAAGAAGAAGAAAGAGGAAGATGCAAAGAAACTTAGAGCTAAATTGGCTAAACCTCCTACCCAAGCTGAACTCACTCATACTATGAGAGTGGTAGTGAAGAATATGAGTCCAGCTGTGTTTAATTCTGGATGGAGTAAAGAAAGGGTTTGGAACATGCCTCATGAGAAGATGGTTAAGACTTATAACTACATTATGTCTCTAGGCCAGAAGAGTTCTATTCAGCAGAAACCTGAGGAACCACCTTCTAAAAAGCAGAAGTCTACACATGAAACTACTGCTGAGGTACTCCACTCTGCTGAATCTTCTGTTCTACCTGATAAGGGAAAGGCTCCTATGACCCATACAGGTCCAGTTCCTAGGCAAAGAACAAAGAAGCAAATTTTGGAAGATCAATTAAGTGAGGAAGCTATTCAGAGGATGCTGGAAGCTGATAAAGCTGATTTTGCTAGGGTTGCAGAGGCTAAAGTTACATCTGGTGTGCCTATGGATACTGCTCCTTCAGTATCTGTTTCTGCTGGCAAACCTTCAGTAGTTCCAGATCTTGTACAGCCATCCTCAGCAGTTCAAGATACTCCTGATCACTCTGTTCCTACTGAAGCACCAAAAGATGTTCCTACTGAAGCATCTGCAGATGTTCCTGCTGATTCTTCAGTACCTGTATCAATTCCAGTTAAACCTGAACCTGATACTACTGATGCATCTTCTACTGTCACTAGAAGGAAGACTCAAGGAAGGAAGAGGCCTCATACTAGTTTGGTAACTCCTTTAGATGCTTCAGAATATATTGAGGTTGAGGAAGATGATGGTGAAGATCCTATTCCTCATGTTCCTTTGGTTAGTTGGGAGGTTCATCCTGTTCAATACAAGGATCAGGATATTAATGTTATACACAGAGCAGATGGGTCAGTTAAATATTTCTCTTTTCTAAGTGAAATTTTAACTTTTGTGGATAGAGAGGATTTGCTGAAGTTATATTCTTGGGTTACCTCTTTTTATAAGAACAAACAACCTACTGGGAGTGGTATGTATTTGAAGGGTGATTTGACTGTGTTGTTTGATTCCAATTTTCATCTTAGTAGAGGTTTTGATGTTTGGATGGGACAATCAAGATGGGAGGTATCTAATTGGAAGTATTATCCTCTACCCAATGTTCATGTATTGTCTACTGTTGCTGGAAAGGTTCTCTACATGTGTGCTGAGATTACATATCCCATATCTTTAAGGATTTTGAATCAAATGTTAGAGATGAAGCTGCTAGTTCCTTATGATGTGTGTGGAAATGACATGACTCATGCTGAGCAATTGATTCAAGCTATCAGGAGGAGTATTCAATTCAAACTGGGTATGAGAGCACAACATGGGGTTACCATTGATGCTTCTTTGGGGTAATTGTTGTCATTTCCACCCATCATTCTTTAGCTAACACCTGACGGCCTACACTTTCTAACACCTGACGGCGTCAGGTGTTAATTCTCAAAACCTTTCTGGCCCGTCATTTGATAATTGATTTCCACTATTTTGTCATCCTTGCTGACGGCGTCACCTTGTGACTCTGACGCCGTCAGGTTGTAAGTTCCAGCTTCTTTGAGACCTTGTCATTTTCTTCACTTTTATGCTCCAAAAACGTCCAAATATGCATGTTTTCCAGAATTCATCTCAAAAGTACCTAAAATGACAAAAGGAACGATTTAGGGCAATATTTGATCACATTTATACGAATTAAGGCTCAAATGACCCCTTAAAAGCGTAACACTTTTCGTCTCATCAAATACCCTTACACTTGAGATTTGCTTGTCCTCAAGCAAATGCGCTTTTATTTCAATAAAAATATGAGTTAGGGGTCATTTAGCACGAATATAAAAGTAATTACAACAACTAGTTATTCGACCCTAATCATAACAAGCACGGAAATCATACACTAGCACCTCACAAATAGTGTTTGGATTCTCACATCTCTCAAATGTCATAAAATTATATCTCATAAATGGAAACGGAAAATATCACTCACTACCTGTCATAGCAAATAGATTACCATAGGCTTGGGAGAGGATCAATTACTCCTCCACTAGGCGTAAGCACCTAAGATAAACTATCAAAGAGGGCTTTATCAAGGGTTGTAACGTAAGGTGTAGGGATATGATAAACACGGTTTGGTTGGAATAAAGGGTATTTTAGTGGTGGCAACTTAATTATCATGATCAAATACATGCACTATACATCGTTGCTTAAGTCAAGACTCGACTCAATCTTAAACTAAAAATGAAATAACAAAAACTAAAAAGAAACATAAAAGGAAACGTGATGGTAGTCCGTATGTTTCTCTTTTCTTTTTCATATTTTTTTTTTGTATTTTTCTTGATTTTTTGATTTTTTTTTCATACACTCTTGCCCTACCATCCAAAATAATACATCATAGGGGAGTTGCATTCCCCTTACACTTGAATTTTTACATAACTTTACAATTACTATTCTATTGACTCGAATTAAGATAATTGAAAAACTTGGAGTACTTTTGTATTATTTAGCACGTATGGGGGTAATAATGTTGTTCTTCCCCATTACTCCATTACACTAGTACTTTACCCATGAGTCCCAATCGTCCCAAAACAATATGTACAAGGATATGACTTAACTTAGCAACCATGTAATCGACTAGATAATTAACAAAGGGTTTAACAAATGTTTTCACAATAATGCACTAAAGGTGAGTGCATACAAGGTAGGCTAAGGCGATTTGGGTGTACATTTAAGTGGGGTGTAAACAAATTCTCACTTTGAGTAAGATGCTCAAAGGTCGAAATGAAAGGATAGGCTCGGAGGGGTGTACTTGGGGTATCGTGTACCAAAAGTGGATACAACGCAAAGAGTGTGGGAGAATTACTTGACCAATGAAGTTAATGTAATTATAGCAAAAATACGGGTGTAAAACAATGGGTTAATCCTAATGCCTCTTATCATGTAGTAGATCTTAACTACACGAATGTAGTCTCACTTGTGGATTTGAGATGGTCCTAATGCAAGTTCTAGAATCTAAGTGCTACCGGTACTCACATCGTAGCACCAAAGATGGGTGCTTTTCCTACCAATTCTAGGGGCGAACCTCACATATTTGGGGTGGAAAATTTTTTAGTGGTACAGTTTTGTGTTAGTCATACAATTTCCTATCCATGAGACGCTCATTAAGATCAAGGTTTCACTTCTAAATGTTGTAAAAAAATTTAAATTGGCGCTAAAATTGCCCTAACAAATATTTCTCTCGGTTTTATTACACATCTACTATCAAACAAAGCAAAACATCAAGCATAAGTGTATTCTCAACGGTGCCTTCATTTACCCCCTTACACTTAAACCGAACATTGTCCCCAATGTTCAAATAAAAGACGTAAAAGTAAATAAAATGAAAGAATGAAATCAAATACTCCCCTGAATCGTTTGATGTGGATAGTGAAGTAACACGGTTAGATCTTCTTCCAAGAGAGATGAACGCTCAAAGCTTCCCTTCCAAAATAATA
>LBNU01018200.1:73592-93948 GCA_014162995.1 Artemisia annua | reverse complement strand
GCCTTCATTTACCCCCTTACACTTAAACCGAACATTGTCCCCAATGTTCAAATAAAAGACGTAAAAGTAAATAAAATGAAAGAATGAAATCAAATACTCCCCTGAATCGTTTGATGTGGATAGTGAAGTAACACGGTTAGATCTTCTTCCAAGAGAGATGAACGCTCAAAGCTTCCCTTCCAAAATAATAAATCATCTTCTTGTCCAAAATAACATGTTAACCTGAAAAAGATAAAGGCCAACCTCGCGTAAAATCGGTGGTAAAATCTACATAATAGGATATAATGCTTGTAGAATGAATATTTTGCAGAATTCCTGGAGATTATAAGTTAAAGAATTGACAAAACTTTTTAGACTTCCGGAAGAAATACAAAACTTTCAAAAATTGCATAAAATTTTAACCTGACGCCGTCAGGTGTTAATCCTGACGCCGTCAGAATGATCTGACAGAATTTTCATGTTGAGTTTCCGGAAAAAAATTCTGGAAAAACTAGATCTTACTTCCTGGAAATTCTTGCAAAAATTCATTATGACTCGATACAAGCATTTGACTCAAACAAATACTAATATGTAGGTTAATTTCATTGTTATGATTCATGTTCATTCGTTCTTTATAAACCGATTTAGATTTCCCTTACACTTAGCTTTTGCAAAATACCTTTATATGTAGTTAAGACGAAGTTAAAAACAAAATAAAGCATTTTCACAATTTAGTTTGAAGCATGAATTAATAACAAGAAATATAACTTACATACGGAAACAAATAAAATCAAATAAACACACAAAAACAAACACAAAGCATGGGTTGCCTCGCAAGTAGCGCTTTTCTTTATTAACGAGTCTTGTAGCTAGACTCAAAGTCACCCTACATTACGTGACTTCGTCGTTGGTCACATTCTCTAAGTCATCCTTAACAAATGCTTCAAATTCCAGATCCGATAGCAAATACCCTTTGTAAATGCTCATCACCTTTTTCCTAATTGCCTCTACAATCTTATTGGCAATCTCTTTATCAACCTTAAACTTAGGCGCTAGGGTCAAGCAATCCTTGTAATAGAGGCTCCGTTTTTCCCATACATAATCCATGCCCTTTCTCTTGTCTTCTTCATTAATATCCTCGGTAGCACCAATGTAATCCATATCTAACCGAGGCACAAATCGAAATTCTTTCATCTTAGTGGGCATTCTATACTTAATCCTATCGGTCTCGTTGGAAAATTGAATTATCCCCTCCAACTCATCGTAACTCAATTTAGACTTCTTTATGAAAGGCTTACCTAATACGACATGGGACAAGCTACAGTCAATAACACTTGCGAGATCCTCAACAATCATGAAGTCGGTGACGTACGTAAAGTTCCCAATTAATATATGTAAATCTCTAATTCTCCCAACAAAATTACAAACTCCCCCGGGGTAGTTGGGGTCCTTCCTAGGAATAAGCCTCTTACTCACTATATCATTGTAGACACTTGAAGACATAACGTTGACTGGGGATTCAAAGTCAATGTATGCTTGATTAATGTATTTATATCCTATCATGCATGGTATCTTAATGTTCCTAGGGTCACCTCTTTTAACTTTTGGACCAATTTTAATGAAGGGAGAGCGAGGGATGTCAATTATGTTGTGGTAATAGGCGATCTCTTCCTTAGTGGGGTAAAGATTAAAGTATTCATCACCTATTCTCTCGCCTTCTCCTTTCTCAAAACTTTCTAACCTCTCAGGGTCAATATATCCTAAATCCTTGCACGCGTACATGGCGCCCGCAAATTCATTAAGTGCGTGATCTAGTTGAGCATCAATCAAACTACTAAGCTCCTTAAGCTCCCTAATTTCATTTTCGACCCGGTATCTCAATGACGCTACTTCGTCAGGTGTGAGGGGTGGATTCGCGTTTTCCATAATGGCCAACGGAATAATTAATGGGTAAGTTATTACGAACAAAAGCACAAAGAAAAAGATAGACTAAAGAAATCCTAGAAAAATGAAATAAAAATCTCACTAGAAAGGATTCTAGCGAGTAGACCTAATAAAAATAAAAATTCTACCTAAACAATAACTATTCCCCGGCAGCGGCGCCAAAAACTTGATGCGTGGTTTTGTGACCTTACAACAGGTTTTACCTCTCGAGGATCTCAAGAGGCTTACAACCCCACCAGGCAGTGTACCTGACCGATGTAGTATAGGATAGTGGTAAGTACGGGGGGATTGATCGTTCTCTCACAGGGAATAGTGTTCGTTAGGATAGAAAAACTAATCTAATAGGTCTAAGGGTGGAAGGAAGATTATTTTTGTATTTTTATATTTTTATGAAAGCAAGTTAAAATCTCGGTTTTGAAGGAGTGGGCGGAATTAGTTGCTAGTCAACTAACCCAAAATTTCTACTTATGCAAATGAAAATAAATATCTAAACTATTTGGTTGTGAAAAAAATATGGAGAAAGTCATGTTTACTTAGATTTCATTACTCCCTAACTATCTTTTACCGGTTAATTGATATGTATGTTACTTGTGTGGATGAAGGGTGTATTCCTAATAACTCATGGAGTGGCATACATATCTCTCCAATTCTATGAGCTCTTATCTCCTCCTATGCCATGCACGACACAACCATAGGGATCGTAAACAGTGGCTCATGCGTTAAATACTACCTTAATAGCCTAGTATGCCTTGGCTACATGTTTCCCAAGACGTTCAAGCACGTTACCATAAAGGAGGTTAGCCAGTTTTCTTGAGCCTAACATTGATGGAACAATCATCCCAACAAACAACAACACACACCAATTAACCAATAATTAATAGTTAGGTTTCATTAGATCTAAGCAAACACTAGAGAATTTAGCTACATATGTTAATTGAAAGACAAGCAAGATAGATAGTTAACCAACACATAGACATGATGATTAAATTAAAGTGAAGACTTATCTTTAATTAAGCATGAGGGTTCCAAGGGTTGGAAACCCTAAAAAGTACAGAAAATTCTCCTAGGGTTTGGTGCCAAAAGTTCTCCACAAATTTCCACACTTAATGAATGAAAATTAGAAAACTATATATAGATTTTACATTCTGACGGCGTCAGGTTATAAGGGCTGACGCCGTCAGCTCGCCGCCATTATGGTTCTCGGATGGCCTAGATCTACTTCTGACGCCGTCGCCTTATAAAACTCTCTGGCCCGTCATTCTTTAGCTAACACCTGACAGCCTACACTTTCTAACACCTGACGGCGTCAGGTGTTAATTCTCAAAACCTTTCTGGCCCGTCATTTGATAATTGATTTCCACTCTTTTGTCATCCTTGCTGACGGTGTCACCTTGTGACTCTGACGCTGTTAGGTTGTAAATTCCAGCTTCTTTGAGACTTTGTCGTTTTCTTCACTTTTATGCTCCAAAAACGTCCAAATATGCATGTTTTCCAGAATTCATCTCAAAAGTACCTAAAATGACAAAAGGAACGATTTAGGGCAATATTTGATCACATTTATACGAATTAAGGCTCAAATGACCCCTTAAAAGCGTAACACTTTTCATCTCATCAATGAGTTAAAATGGAAAGTTTGTAATAAATGAGTTACTAAATGTTTCGAGGGCACGAAAATTAAGATGTGTCATTAACACCAATGATCGTGCTATTTAATTGCTAGTCACAGATACTTGACATTGATATATATAACTTACATAGATAACGAACTTATTCGATTTACGAATCTAATAAGAGCTCGTTAAGTATGTTGGAAGGATCTAATAATGGATAACATATCCTACGACGCCTTAGGTCGTGGTATAGTTTTGGAATTATAAGTGAAGCAAATACATTGTTCAAATTTAATAAGCTTCGACAATCTATTTAGATGACTTATTAGACTAAAGAACTTCTCACGTAGAGTATTGTGGTTTTACTTTGTCAAATTCTTTGGAAGCGTGAGTTCACATGAGTCTGGTTGAGTCGACACAACACACACACACACAAGGATACCAAACACTAAAAATGGATATAAGAATGAGTTTTTGGAAATGCAAATGAAATACGTACAAGATTTGGGAATTGTTTATTTGAAAAATGTTCTGAGGCGTATTGATATTATTAGGTAGTGCCGAGTCAGTAGTCGCCGTTGCCTGATAGTTGATACTTTCTTGCTTCTTTTGATTCTTATGCTGTTTCCTGGACCCGAGGTGAGTCATAGCCCCCCTTTTACTCTTGAACTTTGTTTTCAATACTTGGGGTGAGAAACGTGCAAATTATTTTATGTGGACTTTTATCGCTTTTATTTAAAACTTGTTATGCTTATGGAACTAGGTAGATTACATCAACCTTAGCCACATAGTGAATCTTGTTATCACGTGTGGACTAAATATGGTTAGATAATATTGGAAGTTACATCAACCTTAGCCGCATAGTGAATCCTGTTATCGCGTGTGGACTAGATATGGTTAGATGAAGAGAATGGTTTGTTTGAGGACTAGATATGGTTAGATTAAGAGGACTATAGTGTGCACCTATATGGCTATGATATGGCAGAGGTTATCCGTGTGACTATGATATTGCGGAGGTTATCCGTGTGATTGTGTTATTACGGAGGTTATCCGTGTGATTATGATGTTGCGGAGGGTATCCGTAGGTTTTGAATTAAGGCCTAGTCTAGCTAGCAAGAGTTTTGCGTATATATCCACTTGATTGAATTATGAATATAAACCTATGATCTCACCAGCGAAAGCTGACTTTTAGCGCGTTTTCTCAGGTAATTAAGTGATGCTTGGGAATGCTTGTTTGGAAGGCTTGGCAAGGCGTTTTGGTTAAAGGATCGACTCTAAACTCTGATATTATATTGTGGACCTACGTTTAAACTTGTGTTTTGGGCCTTACTTTGGATATTTGAGATGAATGTAAACTTTAAAAACCATGAATGGTTCAATTTTAAATTGTGTTTACATTATCTCGTTCTTTATGACTTGTGATGCATATTAATCCCGTAGCACCTCGAAAGCTTGAATAGTCTTCCGCTGTACCAAATGTTGGGGGTGTTACACCATACTTCACCCCTTAAAATTGCTTTCCCATCAATTAAAGTTTATATGATGATGTTTTTTGATGACTTATATATGTGCATTGATAACCTCTGTGTCTAGCTGAGCCTGTGGGCTGCTATACCTGTTCCTCGCCTATTTATCTAGTAGGGGTGTGCACGGTTCGGTTTGGGTCGGTTTTTGGCTAAAACCGAAACCGAACCGAAATGTTTGGTTTTATAAAACCCAAAACCGAAACCGTTCGGTTTTTGGCGGTTCGGTTTTTTTGGTTTATGATCGGTTTCGGTTCGTTTTTTGGTTTTTCTAACCGTTTATACTTGGGCATGGCAAATTTATACCAACAAAGTTGTATTACATAGAAAATTGGTTATTCTTGTTTACTTATTTTATTGTCAATGTATGCATAATAATTTTTATTGAATAATTCTATAATTACACATATATAGATGAGACACACACATGCCAATTGAACATACACATAGTATGATCATCGTTATATATTTATTGATATATTCTCAAGAAAACATACAACACGACAAACACGCATATAAACATAAACGTTAAGATAAATATATTATAAATTTACCAACAAAATGAATATGAATTTATAAATTTGATTTATTTAGTTAATTATTCATATTATATTAATTTTATATTATTATATTATAAATCGGTTTTTACGGTTCGGTTTTTGGACGAAAACCGAAACCGAACCGTATATTTCGGTTTTTGAAAAATTAAAAACCGAACTATCGGTTTTCAGTTTCGGTTCGGTTTTTTCGGTTTTCGGTTTTTTTAGTTTTGTTTGCTCACCCCTATTATCTAGTGTCTAGAAAGTAGGATAGACATAAGTGATTATTAAGAGTTTACTCGCCTATAAAATGAGAACCAACGAGACATATTAGATTACGATACTCATCCTATAAAACTAGCAATAAAACAAGTGACAAGCTGCTTAACTATCAGGACAGACCTTCTTCTGCTTCTATTATCTATCTGTGTACGTGTTGTTATTCGCTGATTCATGCTCATTAGTTTATTTACTGTTTAATAAAACCAAAATGTGCCAAAACTAACTTAGGATATTAAAATACTGATTAGGTTAACTAGATAATACTTTCCACTCTTAGTGATCGACACTCTACTTACCATTATATTCATACTAACCGGGTACACTGCTCGTTAAATGTGTTTGTTATTGATAAGTCGGCTAAATATAAATTTAAAACTTGAGTAGGCATTAATACTTCTAAACCACAATGACACATCACGCGCATGAGTAACCGACCGCAAAATATAGTCACAAGGTACCCGCCGCCGCATTGTGCGGGTACTGTTCTAGTAGTTATTAATGTGTTTCGGGATTCTCATGTGAATCTGGTTCATTTCTGTAGGATACACATAATCTTAAACATGTATGGGTCTTGTTATATGGTTCGATTTAAGAAAGAAAATGAAGAGATTAGTAGAAGAGTTTTAGATAGAGAAAGAAAGAGAGGATGGGAGCCTTTAGAGAGAGAAAAACAAGAGCTAAATGATTAACTATGTGAAAGGTCCAACCCTCTCCCTTGGTGGGAGAGGGTATTTATACTTACAAGCGGATGAATGCCTCTACTAGGCTGTGGAGCGGGCTGACAGAGGGTAAAAGACCTGACCCGACACCACGAATACTAACTAAACTAAGCTACGTATTAACTACTATATTAAATACTACAAGCTATACAATGCTTTAAAATACTTGGGGTGACCGAATCTTGTATAGGAAAAACGTATTCCTAACAATCTCCCCCTAAGGGAGGTCACCCCAAAAATTAAATCTTGAATTCCAGCTTTGAGATCTTTGTCGATATCTTTGTAGCTCGTAGTTGTTGATTCTTCGATGTAAAGAACTTTGTGCTTTCAGCAGCGGACTATAGATGACTTGCTTAATGTGTAGGATGGTCTTTGGCATTGCTTCGTGTTCATCATCCAAATAAGTAGCTTCAAGTCATCTTTGAGTATAAGTGTCTCTATTGTGAAGTTGTGACTATCTTTGTGTTGTCATGCTCACACTTTTCTGGATCATGATCTTCTGCATCAGAGTTATGGAAGCATAGTTGAAGCCCATTCCATGATCGTGATTTCTTTGAATTTGATGTTGAATTGTGAGCATGAGGTGATGAATCGGCATCTTTTCAGCAATCAGCAGCAACCGCCAACTTCTTTTTCTCTGGTGGGAGTACGCCTTTCCCACATGCTCATAACCACTTTGTTGAGTGAATCTCCATGGTTGTGTTGATCTGAATGATCCTTTTAGTGGTTGGTATGAGCATGTAGAACTAGTGTAATGGAGTAATGGGGAAGAACAACATTATTACCCCCATATGTGCTAAATATTTTAAAAAGTACTCCAAGTTTTTCAATTAACTTAATTCGAGTCATTAGAATAGTAATTGTAAAGTTATGTAAAAATTCAAGTGTAAGGGGAACGCAACTCCCCTATGATGTATTATTTTGGATGGTAGGGCAAAAGTGTATGAAAAAAAATCGAAAAATCAAGAAAAATACAAAAAAATATGAAAAAGAAAGTAGAAAAAAACATACGGACTACCATCCCGTTTCCTTTTATGTTTCCTTTAAGTTTTTGTTATTTCATTTTTAGATTAAGATTGAGTCGAGTCTTGGCTTAAGCAACGATGTATAGTGCATGTATTTGATCATGATAATTAACTTGCCACCATTAAAATACCCTTTATTCCAACCAAACCGTGTTTATCATATCCCTACACCTTACGTTACAACCCTTTATAAAGCCCTCTTTGATAGTTTATCTTAGGTACTTACGCCTAGTGGAGGAGTAATTGATCCTCTCTCAAGCCTATGGTAATCTATTTGCTATGACAGGTAGCGAGTGATATTTTCCGTTTCCATTTATGAGATATAATTTTATGACATTTGAGAGATGTGAGAATCCAAACACTATTTGTGAGGTGCTAGTGTATGATTTCCGTGCTTATTATGATTAGGGTCGAATAACTAGTTGTTGTAATTACTTTTATATTCATGCTAAATGACCCCTAACTAATATTTTGATTGGAATAAAAGCGCATTTGCTTGAGGACAAGCAAATCTCAAGTGTAAGGGTATTTGATGAGACGAAAAGTGTTACGCTTTTAAGGGGTCATTTGAGCCTTAATTCGTTTAAATGTGATCAAATATTGCCCTAAATCGTTCCTTTTGTCATTTTAGGTACTTTTGAGAGGAATTCTGGAAAACATGCATATTTGGACGTTTTTGGAGCATAAAAGTGAAGAAAACGACAAAGTCTCAAAGAAGCTGGAATTACTACCTGACGGCGTTAGAGTCGCAAGGTGACGCCGTCAGGTAACGATGACAAAAGAGTGAAAACCAATTTACAAATGACGGGCCAGAAAGATTTGGAACTTTTACACCTGACGCCGTCAGGTGTTACATGGTGTAGGTCGTCAGGTTATAAGCTAAAGAGTGACGGCCCAGAAGGAAATAAAGAGTGACGGCGTCAGAAGTGGATCTAGGCCATCCGAGAAACCTAATGGCAGCGAACTGACGGCGTCAGACTCTATAACCTGACACCGTCAGAGTGTAAAATCTATATATAGTTTTCTATTTTTCATTCATTGTGTGGAACTTTGTGGGGAACTTTTGGCACCAAACCCTAAGACGAATTTTCTCTACTTTTTAGGGTTTCCAACCCTTGGAACCCTCATGCTTAATTAAAGATAAGTCTTCACTTTAATTTAATCAATATGTCTATGTGTTGGTTAATTATCTCTTTTGCTTGTCTTTTAATTAACATGCTAGGCTAAATTCTTCTTGTGTTTGCTTAGATCTAATGAAACCTAACTATTAATTATTGGTTAATTGATGTGTTGTTGTTTGTTGGGATGATTGTTCCATCGATGTTAGGCTCAAGAAAACTAGCTAACCTCCTTTAATGGTAACCTGCTTGAACGTCTTGGGAAACATGTAGCCAAGGCATACAAGGCTATAAAGGTAGTATTTAACGCATGAGCCACTGTTTACAATCCCTATGGTTGTGCCGTGCATGGCATAGGAGGAGATAAGAGCTCATAGAATTAGAGAGATATGTATGTCACTCTATGAGTTATTAGGAATACACCCTTCATCCACACAAGTAACATACATATCAATTAACCGGTAAAAGATAGTTAGGGAGTAATGAAATCTAAGTAAACACACTTTTCTCCATATTGTTTTCACAACATAATAGTTTAGATATTTTATTTTTATTTGCAATAGTAGTTATTTTGGGTTAGTTGACTAGCAACTAATTCCGCCCACTCCTTCCAAAACCGAGATTTTTACTTGCTTTCCATAAAATATAAAAAAATACAAAAAGAATCTTCCTTCACCCTTAGACCTATTAGAGTAGCCTTTCTATCCTAACGAACACTATTCCCTGTGAGAGAACGATCAATCCCCCGTACTTACCACTATCCTATACTACATCGGTCAGGTACACTGCCTGGTGGGGTTGTAAGCCTCTTGAGATCCCTCGAGAGGTAAAACCTGTTGTAAGGTCACAAAACCACGCAACAAGTTTCCACTCAATCACTGGGAAGTACATATGTATATTCCTTTATAAGTGTTCTTGGTAGGTTGCTAAGATCTGCGAATGACTCACAATATTACATCTGGTGTCCTTAATGTTGAAAAACCAGTGTAGAAGTATCAAGTGTTCCTATGAGATCTTTTGATGCATCTCGTGGCTCTAGACTCGATAAGTGCAATTTGGTTATCCTATGCGGAGACTAGGGAGGGGTCTCCTGTTTCAATATCAACCATCTCTAAGAGATGAGTAGATAGATTACACCGGTTCCCTGTGAGAATGAAACAAGCTCTTTTAAGAGAACTTGAGTGGCTAGAAGGTTTAGTGCAGTGCGTCACTAGGTCCATGACGTCTTGTCTTCAATACCGATGTTACCTTAGTAACAACCAGTAGCATATGAATTGAACCCGGTTTCTGCCCTAAGGTTGAATAATTGGAGGGCTATTTCTTTTCACCCTTTCTCATTTCATTTCTTTTTAATTCTTCAACCCCTTCAGTGCTTACCGAGACTTCATTACTAGAACCTTGTTGGGTTTGTTCCAGTCCTAGCTCAATCTCAGTCGGCACTCTTCCCTTTCTCACTTTTCTCCTTTTTTTTGAATCATTCCTAAGGACTTCTAATCTAACTTTTGGATTGTCCCTAGGAAGATCCCTCCGGTTCTGGTGGATCATGGGAACACATACCTAACCTTACCATCCTTATAACTCCATGCATTAAAGTAAAATGGTCGGTGTTTTGGTATCTTTCCACAATTGCCATATAACCAAATCATTGAAAATTCTCTCAAAGTGTTTATGATTAAGAAACACATTTTGTTAACACTTTGAGAGTTTTGTAACTTTTCAAATGCTCCCCCTTTACATGTGCTCATAGGTTTTATATAGAAATTTGCACATGTCGGGGTGAGTTGCACTTTTGAATTGATTCACTCTTAATAGACATATACCGTAGGGACACGTTTACGTTGCTTAGTTAAAGGGATCCATTATCAGCTTTTAGGTGATAACTAGCCCTAATAACTAACTTGAAGTTGTTAACATTCCTTAAAAAGGAAGTTAGACCCGTCAAAGTATACATCTAAGAAGAGCTTCTCGAAACGGTACTTTCTACTTGGATAAATCCTTTCGAATTCTAACGTTTGTGTCTTGTCAATTCATGAGTCAAATCTGAGCCATGCTCAAATGAGATGCCAAAATTATTTCATTCATCACAAAGCATTTTGCTCCCCCTCAATATGTGCATAGATTCAATTTAAAATTTAAAAATCTCAAAAATTTTGCACATACGGGAGAACGTACATTATAGTCCAAAAATATCACATTTTAAATCAGATTTCATATTTAAATCACATTCTCTCCCCCGATCAAAAAATTTCAAATCTTTTGAGATTTTGTGATCCCAATTGATTTAAATGATTTTAGAAAAAAAAATGGGAGAAAATGTGGTCAAATTTTAACATGTACTGATTTTTGAGACACTTTTTCACTGCTGCTGGTGCACAAAGTTTTTAAAGGTGCAGAAATTTTAAGCAAATACGCTCCCCCTCAATTAATGACCCCTTTTCTATTTAAAGAATTGGAGTCATTAAGTTGAGCGGCAGGGTATTTGTGAAAATTTAAGTCCAATAGCCACCTTGTAAACCACAAAAACTCCCTTGAAGAATCACAAGAGAGAGATTTTGGGATGAAAGAAGATTTCTCTTCTTTTACTAGAAGTGATGCACTGAAACGTACATCAAATCGAAGAAACATGGATATAAAGTAATCCATGCCCCGAGTGAACTTCACCCGGTGAGAGGAACAACCGTCTTTTTGGCGACATGTTTTCCCCAAGGATAAGAGCGGGTTGCTATCTGAAGTAATAGCAAGCCGTTTAGGCATGTTTTGAAAACTTTTTTGAACTTCTGTTCGAACTTCATTTAAAAACCCGTGTCATTATTGAATGACATTTCTAGGACTGTAAATGTTATCGATACCAGAAGACATGCCTTGAAAAACTATATTTTTGGTATTTTCTATTTTCTGATTTTTTATGGTTTTTATAGGTTTTATATTTTTGTATTTTCTTTTTGGTTTTATAATATATATACAAGGATATGTAAAGCGAATCCATTACTCCTCATTTTCTTCCTGAAGATATTTGAGTGATACTGGCGTGAGACTCTTCATACCAAGTTGCTGGAGAATAAATTGAAACCGTTCTCCTGGGAGTGCCATAATGAAGAAATCTGCCAGCTGAAACTCTGTCCTCACGAAGTGTAGTTCCACCGCACCTCTCTCAACTAGTTCCACCACACCATTAGAGAATCCATTTGCCAGGAGAAACATTGACAGTATATCGTACCATGCCTTAGGCGCCTTCTTTAGGCCATAAAGAGCTCTTTTTCAGACGGTAGACGTGGGTAGGGCGATCAAGATCCACAAATCCTTTAGATTGACTGACATAAACAACATCATTCAACTTTCCATTTAGAAATGCAATTTTCACACCCATTTGATAGACCGCCTAGTTCTGACTTGCAGCATTGGCGAGAAATATTCTGAAAACTTCAATGCAAACAACCGGAGTGAAAGATTCCTCAAACAATGCCTTCCTTTTGATGATAACCCTTAGCAACAACTCTTGCCTTGTATACAGAACGTCATCATGCTCATCAAGTTTCACTTTGAAGATCCACTTAAGAGCTAAAATTATTGCGCAATCTGGAGGTGGTACCATTTCCCATACTTCAAGTCGATAGAACTCATGAATTTCTTCTTGTATCGCAGTAACCCAACAGCCGTCTGATATAGCAGTCTTGATATCTTTGGGCTCGACTTTGGATAGTACGGAATTATAAAAGCACCACAAGGCATGAGTGTCAAGTTTCCTTCGCGTGGACACCGGTTGAGATGGATTCCCAATAATGTTTACAATTGGATGGTGATTGGTCCATTATTCGTGATGATCATGTGGTTGTGGGTAGGAATTTTGATGTAACCGTGTTGAGATCTCCTGAAGAAGATGCCTCAGATGAAGACTCAGGAGCAAGCATGTTTTTGAACGGAGCATCATCAGGTGGAGCAGATGGATTTACTTCAAAAGAATTGTCGACTGCAGTGCCTTGATGTATGGAAGGAGATTAAATGTTTGATGATGATGGTGAATGACTTGCTGATGGAGCATCTTGAGCCATTGAAATAGGACAAGATGGACCATTTGGATCGTTTGGAACATGAGCTGCGATAGCTAGTGGTACCGGTGTATCACCAGTTGGCTGCTCGAAAGATTCATCAACCATTGGATCAACCAAGATCTTCAAATCCTTATTGGTAGGTGGTACATAAGGTACATGCATGAGTGGGATACTGTACAAGACCTGAACAGATGGAGTCAGGAAACAAAAGTTTAGAAGCGGGTCCTGAACTGATATGTGCAGGAGCCGTTTGCTCAGTCAGCACATTGTAGAAGTCTGTAGTCAACTTCTCTTAAACATTCACTACCAAAGCTTTTGAGGCTCCTGAAAGATCGTGTGAAGCCGTAGTTGCCATGATATAATCTTAAGTGGGATTTTACAACTCTTATGACTTAAACCGAGAGATCGATTCTCTCGCGGGATTTTACTAAAGTCAACAAAAGAAACCGAAAGATGTAATATGCGAGTTAGACGTAGAGTGAGATCTTGGATAAGTCACAATTAGCACTAGGTGTCAAGTCGCGACAAGTCAAGTTATTACCAATAGCCGACGTAATAATCAAGTCAAGATAACTCACAACGTCAAAATTACAATCAGACTAACGAATTATAAAGTCACAAAATTCAACCAAACACCAATAGTTAATAAACACTAGAATCTCACATCNGATCTCCTGAAGAAGATGCCTCAGATGAAGACTCAGGAGCAAGCATGTTTTTGAACGGAGCATCATCAGGTGGAGCAGATGGATTTACTTCAAAAGAATTGTCGACTGCAGTGCCTTGATGTATGGAAGGAGATTAAATGTTTGATGATGATGGTGAATGACTTGCTGATGGAGCATCTTGAGCCATTGAAATAGGACAAGATGGACCATTTGGATCGTTTGGAACATGAGCTGCGATAGCTAGTGGTACCGGTGTATCACCAGTTGGCTGCTCGAAAGATTCATCAACCATTGGATCAACCAAGATCTTCAAATCCTTATTGGTAGGTGGTACATAAGGTACATGCATGAGTGGGATACTGTACAAGACCTGAACAGATGGAGTCAGGAAACAAAAGTTTAGAAGCGGGTCCTGAACTGATATGTGCAGGAGCCGTTTGCTCAGTCAGCACATTGTAGAAGTCTGTAGTCAACTTCTCTTAAACATTCACTACCAAAGCTTTTGAGGCTCCTGAAAGATCGTGTGAAGCCGTAGTTGCCATGATATAATCTTAAGTGGGATTTTACAACTCTTATGACTTAAACCGAGAGATCGATTCTCTCGCGGGATTTTACTAAAGTCAACAAAAGAAACCGAAAGATGTAATATGCGAGTTAGACGTAGAGTGAGATCTTGGATAAGTCACAATTAGCACTAGGTGTCAAGTCGCGACAAGTCAAGTTACAATAGATCCGATCGTAATAAGTCAAGTCGTAAGGATTAACTCACAACGTCAAATTACAATCAGACTAATCGAAATGACTTAAGTCACAACAATTCACCAAACACCAATAGTTAATAAATCACTAGAATCTCACATCTGAGTTAATCGCTAGACACCACCAAATTACTGAATTATAGCCTCCTCAATGCAAAGCTTTGGTAGCTTCCCCTTAAACCGACAGTCATCTTCATGAGATCACTTCTCCCACGTAGTAGAAGTGATGCAAACAGCCTCATTGTATGAAGCTAAAAAACCCAAAGAAACCGATAACGCCGAAGTAACAAGGTGAACAACTGATCATCTCTGCGGTTATCAATCCCGGAATAAATGATTAAGCCTGTAACACCCCAACCCAACAAGGGTAAAAGTGCTACATTATGGTGACATATCAAAGCATATACAGACATACAACATATGTATTACAATTGAATTACAAAGGTTACAAACGTTTCATGATAAAGGAATACATCTCCGAATCTTAGAAATACAAAAATGATAATCTAAAGTCTTATCAAAACCACTTGGAATATAACCACGCAGAATCTTCTCTAAACTCCTATTTGCACTCTTCACCCATAACCCAGCTTCCTTCTAAAACCTGCCGCGGGGAAAAGAAAACGCGGCTGAGCTTAAAAAGCCCAGTGAACAGATATAACAAAAGGGTAATATGAAACAGAAGAAAAGAGACCGAATATGTTGCATTGGATGAGTATCAGAATGGTCATAGCATAAGAAATAATGACAATAAGGTGAAATAAATATTAATAAGAAAAGATTAAGTGTTACGTTACCAGTTTAAGTTTAAATCTAAGTTAAGGTGCAGACAAAGTATTCAGTATTTCAACCACGTGCCCAGAACAGATCAGATAATAACAGATAATCGCCTCATATGCAATCCAGAGGGGAGGCCTCAGAATATCAGATATAAACAGAGGGGTGACCTCAATGGGTTGTGAAGGACGTGTATTGCACACACAGCCACATTCACCAGATAACAGATAATAACAGATAACAGATATCAGATAACAGACCTAGGATGCATCCATTCGCCCCTTACCCATTCACATGCAGACCATAATCAAAGGGACGGTGTGAGAAATCACTCACCCACACATGAGTCATGTCACTGGTGCATCAATGACACGGACATGGAACCCCCATGCCTAGTGATAGCCCGGGTTTCATACTGAATGGTCAATGTCTAATTTTAACAGTTCAGATTACATATCAAAATTAATTATCCAGATTAAACAGATGTCCAGATTTTTACAGATCGTATCAGATATACAGATGTTAGATTTACTCAGATTAGTAGTTTCATAAATCAGAGATTCAAATTTTAGAAAGGTTCACAAATCAGAAGTTCATCCTTTAAAGGGTTTATAAATCAGAAGTTTATCTTTTGAAAAGGTTTATAAATCAGAAGTTTATCTTTTAAAAAGGTTCATAAGCCAGAGGTTCATAAATCAGAAGTTCAATATCAAAAGGTTTATATATCGGAAGTTTAATATCAGAGGTCCATGTTTCATAAATACAATGTCAAAGGTTCAGATAGCAATTTCAGATAGTAAGTGATTCAGAAAATAACCAATGATTCAGAAAACAAGTTCAAACAGTAAGGGATCATAGCAATGGTATAGGGAATCCTAAGCAAAAGAAACAGAAAAGTAACAATGGTTCATACCAATGGTTCAGAGTTTACAAGTATGAAAGTTTAATAAGAAAAACAGATTTAGAAGTCTTCCATTTCATTTAAAATCATATTTATCATAAAGGTAGTTCTTTAAAATATTTTTAGCAAGAGTTATTTAAGTTTCCATTTAAAACAAGTCTAATATCATATTAACAGAAATCATATCCATACAGTTGTCCCATGCCATGCGGTTATATTTTCAAAAGTTATCATACAAATGTAATATCAATGAACCAGAGATATCAGAGGAACCAAGATCAGAAATCAGAGTGGAGTGGGGAAGACGGATCATGAGTCATGAGAAACCTTACTGAAAAGGGTCAGAATATCTGTACCTTATACCGCAAATGAAAACACAACAGAAAATATCAAAGTCGGAAGAAAACTCCATCTTCAGCGAATCTACACGAATTCATGACTAACTTATTAAAAGCTTATTTAATTCAGATTACTTATTTTAGTCGGCTTTCCAGTTTTAGTAACTTTCCATATTTAGTAACTTTCTATAATTAACAGATTTCCATACTTAGCAAGATATTAATGTTACAGATTAGGTTACGTCCTTATTTAAGAATTATTATGGGCATAAGGTATATCTCAACAAGTTAAAAAAGTTTAAGGTTAATTATGACGAGTTTACATAGTTTAGGGTTTTCATTGTAAATTCATTAAATTCAAAGGTCTAACATGAAAATACTTTAAGTTACTGATTTAAATACACACTTTATTCAGAATGACATTTTAGTTCCTTTAGTTTCACAATTTACAGTTTATACCCCCTAGTTATATAATTTACACAACAAACCCTACATTTACATGATTCATGATTTAATCCCTCTAATATCCACATTTACCAAACAAGCATCTTATTTTACCAAATTACAGAATGTCACATCAGAATTTGCATATAGTACGAATCAGCCCCTCAGATTTCAGAATTTACACAATTGGTCCCTTAAGTTTACAAAACTTATAAATTAAATCATAATTTCCTAATAATTACACATTAAGCCCATAAATACTCAAAATTACACAAAACACTCTTAATATCATTATTTACTCAAAATGACTTCAAGTTTCCAGAAATTACATTTTTAGTCCCTCTACTTTAATTAATTCCAAATCGTACACAATATTTACAAGTAAATCATATCTTGCAATTATTACACATAAGACCCTCATTTTATATTTTTTTATACATTCTCACAGATTTATATAACTATACAAAAATATCCCATAAGTTTCATAATTTACAAAACAACCCCTACCTATTTTATTTCCAAATCGATACACCTTTAATTAACACAAACCAAACCCTAATTTTTCCCATCATTAATTAATCATTCCAACAACCTTAAACAAGCATTAAATGTCCAGATCTTGTCCCAAAAACCCTAACCCTAGTTAGGTCGATTTGTTTTTATTTATTTTCTTTTATTTCCTTTAAATCCGAAACACAAATAATTAACCACGACTTATATTAGCTTCCAAAATTCGAATCCATATTTTTCCCAGGTTATATGATGCATAAGGAACTCATAAAAATTATAGAACAAGCCCAGATAAATCGCATAGCCTATTTTATATTTTATATACATTTTTGATATCAATAATTACCACGACATATTTAGGCCTTTATAAATCGTTCTATCATTTTTCCCAGATCATATACATTATATAAGGTCCAAATAAAATAAATATATCACCCAGAAAATTCGTATCACATATTATAGAATTTACGTATCTTTTAATCACGTAATTCCCATTCGACTATTTAAACGTGCATGATTCTTGTTTATCATTTTATTTAGATCATATATGATATAAAGAGTATGATAAAAATACCAGATGTGATTTGGAATGATCAGAATGGTTGTGTGATTTTTGCTCTTCTCGGTTAGGGTTTTTCGACACGAAACAATTCCCACTGCTTAGCCCGATCACTCTCCACCTTATGCACTATTTTTATTGTGTTCTTGAGCCTTTTTAACAGCTAGGAAAAATACCCAGAAGTTCTGAAAAATTATTGGAGGCCGATAATGGATTTTTGGAAGCGTTTAGGGTTTATTTTTGGGATATAAATGGGATACGTGATTTTTGGGAGTATATGTGGGATATGGGACTTGATTTGGCCGAGTATTATGGGCTGGGGATGAGACCAAATCAGCATTGAAGCCTTTCCTAATTTATATTATATTTATCTCTTTTACTTTTAAGTTAGGAACAAAATAAAATACATTTGGACTTGTTTTTGCACTTAGGCGTGGCCTAACAAATTTTTAAATGAACTTGTATATTACAAATGTCCCATTAAAATTATTAGTGATCATAGTTTGTGAATCCTTGGGAGTTTAGGATTTATTTGTTAGTTTATTATAGTTTTTATTAAGTATTTAAGTTATAGGGGCATTTTGGTAATTTTGCAAAGTTTTAAATTTCAGGTATTACATAAACAATAAATCGTTTTTCTTCCAAACGTCATATAAATTGTTTTACAAATTATTTCACAAGCGAATTTATAAAAATCGATGTTTTGTAACCATATCATAATCCACCCTACCGTTTTACAACTAACAAATTGTTTTCTATAAACCATTTTACAAATCAATTTATAAAAATGTTGTACGAATCGTTTCGTTGACCAATTACTTTTATAAAAATCATTTTTATAAACAAGATAACCAGTATTTACTTTCGGAAATAGACTAAACCTTAGGTGAAAATCACATCTCTGCCAGGAAACCATAATCCATCAAGCCTTGACGCCGTTTCACCTCTAAACCGGTTACCTACTTCTTCCCTGCGATTCGATTCCCTTACTTATAACCTAGGAAGACACCTCATCTGATTCGCTCATTCATCCTAAACCGCTAGCACGACCATTTAAGCCTGGATACATTCTGATATTGCCCGAGCAAATTAAGTACCACAACTGTAAGATTCAACCGATGTTTAGCAACCAAACCCTACCGAGCATTGGAAACTAGACTCCGTCCTTAAACCTTTAAAACCTTATATAAATACCATACCCAACTATATCTTCATTTTCGATAACCTTATTTTCAAGAATCTTAAAAACGCGTTTATATCAACTACAAAATATTTTTCCGATACAATCAGTTTGTATTAAAAAAAANATTAAATTTCCTTATTTATACCATGATTAAAAACTTGTTCTACTACACTTTGTATTTTTCGGAGTTGTACTAATTTACCCGGTCGTAAACTCCAAATAAAGAAAACGTGTCCTTTAAACTCATTGATTTAGTCAAATTCGTATAAACGCTTACTCAAATGAAGACCCGGTGAAAAATTATACCCATACCTCCAATCGGAAAACGCACAAACCCCAGACCAAACCCTAGGATTAGACCTCGGAGACCAATACTATCCATACCTACTGACCAACATATTTAAGATTGACCACCGCATCGTGCCATACCTTAACATCACTTCTCGTAGTTCAACATTTCCAATCATCCTATTCGATAAGATTCTCACACTAATGGAACATGTGAATAAATTTATCAATTTGAAACGCCGTACCCTTTTGAAGTTTTGGAGAGACTTAGAGCATTTTCAGACGTGACATCATTTCTGCCGTGAGAACGATAGGAGGTCGCATCCGACCAAAAGACCCTTAACTCTCATCTACTATAAGGCAAGACCAATCCGATTCGTGCCAACCAGTACGCCTATCCATAAACCTCAACCAAACCAAAACAAATCCTAAGGAATCGAACTAGCTGACGGAAAGGCTAGTATCCCTTAAACAATTCCAAGGTTGTACCTTACTTCCGCTTAACCAACTCTAAGACATATGTTGAATATATTTAAACATTGAAAGTTATAACTAACTAAACCAAACGTCACATCATTGTCCCTAAATTATACATAACCTGATCACCTATGTCTAATTCAGGAGGAATAATGTTATGTTTGGAGTAGTCGGTTATGAACCTCGATACCAACAAATTGATTCATCGTCTACAAAAGCTGAAGTTCAGCAACTCTCTCTTTTCTCATCCGAAACCCTTATTGTTAAAATCTGTAGTTAACGAAATCCTTTGTTTAACGGGTAGGTTACCCCACGGATTTTACCAGAAATTGGGAATTTTGTCGGCATCCGAACAAAATGACCACTTTCATTCAATATAAAATCTCTTCCCTAAGCTAAGTTAATTGTGAAAATTTGTAATTTTCACATGTACCATGATGAACATATTCCGATATGAACCAATATAACCTGAACCCTTGCATTCCGTTGATCCTGCTTACTGGTTTTTGAAACCACTCCAATATCGAACTCTTCCCTAATTACCCTGTACTGGAATTCCGGGAGGAATTCTGTTTAACGGGTAGGTACTGTAATACCTCGTAAACTCCCATGTCATTTATTAATGCTAATTACATAATTCAAAACTAATCTGATTTTAACTAAGC
>LBNU01018200.1:56665-72407 GCA_014162995.1 Artemisia annua | reverse complement strand
CTGATTTCCTGATATTCCCTAAGTTGCCCCTATGCTGAAAGACCCTCTTCACATACCTTAATCACTTGCGAGTGAGCGCGTAGTATAGTTGATAGATCTATTGGCAGGGACCACCCACCTAAGGCGATTCGGATTTGTCGTCAGGAGGTGAACTATATTCCTAGCCGGGAAGACTTAGCATAGACTTCGCTATTGAGGGCCATTGTACGTCATTCACATCCTCCGTGGTGTGGGTGATGCCGTTAAGTTGGTATAGTGAAACCTTAGGAGCAATATCGTATGTGTAGATTTATTTTTGCACATATTTGTTACCGAGATGTCCCGTGAGTTCATTGATTTTTAAACTGTTGACTTGTGTTCAAATTATTAATACTTAAACTACTATAGATTCACTCAACCTCTGTGTTGACGTTTTTAGCATGTTTATCTCAGGAAACTAGCGGGCATGATGGCACGGAGCTGGCAAAAGGGCACAGGAGTTCCCTTTTATCTTAATAAATTTTATCATTCTTTTTTAAACTCATCGATACTTTTGAAGTATTTTTACTTCGTGGGAAAAATCTTTTGTACTATGAATATTGAGTTTTTGTTGAATGATATGAAATCGATCTTTTGAATTAATTACCATAACTTTGACTGTGATCGATACGTAATTACCCCGAATAAGTCTTCCGCTGTGTTCAAATTTTCGGGGTGTTACAACATCAAACTTTCGAGAACTTTGGACTTTGACTGATTTTAGAGATATTCAACCTACTAAGTTTCAAGAACACACTTGGGAAAGTTTTCGAGAATTGGCATAACACTTATACCTTCTACAAGATCCATTTACACACAAGTCTTTCATCATGTCTCAATTACCGTACTCAAATTCTCCTTATACACAACGTCAAAGCACTGACCCTCGTTATGTCTTACTCTTTGGTAATGAAACAAATCCTCCAATGTTGTTACCTGGAACTTACACTGATTGGAAACGACGATTCCTAAATGGGTTAACGGTCATCCACAAGCAAATCTTGTTCTTAGATCCATTTTACAAGGACCATATCAAATGAAATTCATTGCTGACTCAACAGGATTCATTCAACTACAAACTAAGAACACTCTGACTGGCCGTGACCTTGCTCAATATGATCTGATCAACAAGCAGTATGGTTCATAACACTCGGTCTTCCAAATTCAATATACACAAAATTGGACTTTGATGACAGTGCTCATCGAATGTGGAAACGTCTTGAATTCATGCATCAATCACCACAAGAAATCAGAATGAATCGGCTTCTACTATCATGTCTACAGAGAAAGTTCATGAAAACCATTCTTCCTGCTCCACCGGTCACACTTCATAGCTATCTGGAATCGCGTCTGACAAATCTTGTGAAGCTTGGAGATGATTCTACAAATGAGGGAATGACAACAGCAAAACCTCATGATAGTTCATATTATCTGAAAGCCTATCTCTCGGCTCTTCACAATGAAGCAGGAATCACTACTTCTGAGAATGATTATAACAAAAGAACCAACGCTTTCCATGCTCCTAACATGGATGACTCAGATGGAACTGATAATATGATGCTGATGGCTGACACACAGGAACTCCAGGTAAGTAACTCCGGTCCAATCTATGAAACTGATGGTCTGTATCAGGAACATGATCCTAATCCATGTCTGATACACGACATTGGTTCTCCTTCTGTTTCTGTCTCAGACGAGGAACAAGTTGTTCAATATGATTCTATGTTACCTACACATGTAATTGATCAAATGTCCATAGTGGTTTTATTTGATGATGAAAATTCAATAAACCCAGTTGTTACATTTGATGAAACAATTACTGCCACTGCATATGATAACACTGATCAAATTGAACAACATGAACCTTTTCCTGATCCAGACTCCAAATCGAGAATTTTACTTATGACTAGCCAACATCAGAATATCCGGTGTCAAGCACTGAATGCAAAGTTGAAAGAAAAGAATGTGGCATTAACATGGGCACTTGAGCATTGTAAATCACAACTCAATCTTTTCAAAACAAAAGAAGATCATGAAACATGCTTAGATACTATCCTTCAAAATAACAATGATTTAACGAAAAAGCTAAGCATGTTAACTGATTCTACTTTATTTCGTTACTACAAATCATTTTCGGAAGAAATTCTATCAATGGAAAATGCTATTGAACGTAATTCTGAAATAACTGTTGCCAATTTTCTTTCCCCCGTTGCAAAAGAAAGAAGATAAATGTTTCAAACACAATTTTCACCATGTCTTAAACGTTTGCATTCATATGCTAAGAAATGGGAACAGGAACTTAACATGGAAGTCAAAACTATTATTAATATTTTTCAAGCAACTGAACAAGCGATTTTAAAGCAAAAACGTCAAAATCATTTTTTACAAAAAGAAGCTGATCGACTCTTGGAACATGTTCTTACTGCTGATATAATATATGTGGTTATGAATTCTCTTTATGAATTTGGTACTTCAATGCTTGTTGATGATCACTGTGATGATATGGAGTTGTTGTCTAAACAAATTGAGACATTAAAAGATGAAAACATGAATCTCCGACAACACAATGATGATGTGCAAAACAAACTTTCTAATGAGATTTTTCAACTCAACAAAAAACTTGAATGGTGTCAAAACGAAAGTCTTGATTTCGAATTGGAATTGCAATGTCTTAAAACTTCCACATCTTTTCAAAAAGATAACGAGGAATTAAAAAGTCACATTTCAAAGTATGAAAAGGAAATTGCAGAATTGCAAGAAGTTTCAGACTATTTGCAAAAGAGTCGAGATAATTATCACTATTCAAACAGAAAGCTCAACAGTGAAATTCAATATAAACAGCACATTATCATTGAGTTGAAAGAGAAAATACGTGAACTTGAAAAGGGAAAATATGTCAACACTAAAGTAGTTGCACCAGGAATATACTCATTAGACATAACCGATGTAGCACAACACACTAAGAAGTCTAATTTGGATCCTTCTACTTCTACAGGAATAGTTGCCACTCATAGCGTTAGCCGATCCAAGCGTAAACGTATAAAAAGGAAGAATAGGATTTTGCAATGTAGAAGAGAGACACTAGAAGCCTCTGAAGTAGAAGAACACCCTAGGACTTTGAATAAAACTCATCTTGCACTAGATTTAGATTCTGATTTGGCAAATTGTAATCCTAATCTTTGTGTAACGAATGATGGACCTTTAAATGCTTTGAATGTTAATGCTTCATGTGTGTTTTGTCATAACAGTATGTTTTCTGGTGATCATTCTAAATGTGTTGCAAATTCTCTTTTATCTCATTTTAAGAAACGTACATCTGGCAGAAAATCTAGGCCCACTAATGCTTCAAAATCTGTGCTAGGACTTATGCCTTGTGTAGTTTCTAAGGATGATGTAGTCTCCCTAGTTGTTGCGAACAATAATTCTAGGAACATGCCATCACTTGGCGAATTCACTAAGAAGAAAGCAAAATCTAGTTGGAATTGGCAACGTTGGTTACAAAGGACACATAACTTTAAATGGATTCCTAAAATTATTAATCTATGTGCTTCTAACCCAACGGAACCCACAACTTCTTTGGGTTCCACCCTTACCATCGTACCATCGTCGTCTCCTTTGTGTGATGCAGGTGGTGCAAATTGTTCTCTGGATTGTTGATAGCGGATGCTCCCGACACATGACAGGCAATCTCAAACTGTTAAGAAACTTTGTCTCAAAGTTTATTGGTACTGTCAGATTCGGGAATGATCATTTCGCAACAATTATGGGGTATGGGGACTATGTCAGTGGGAATATCGAAATTAGTCGTGTTTATTATGTTGAAGGCCTCGGTCACAATCTATTTTCAGTCGATCAATTTTGTAATGGTGATCTAGAAGTTGCATTTCGGGTGAAAACTTGCTTTGTTCGTGATTTACAAGGAAATGATCTTATGTCAGGCACACGTGGAAACAGTCTTTATACAATTTCAATGTCCAACATGATCGCTTCCTCTCCCATTTCTCTACTTTCAAAGGTTGAATTGACAAAATCCTGGTTATGGCACAAGCGCATGTCTCATCTTAACTTCAAAACTATGACTGATCTTGCTCGCCATAAACTAGTTGACGGTCTTCCAAGGTTCAGATATGCAAAAGATCACTTATGTCCCGCTTGTGAACAAGGAAAGAGCAAACGTGCACATCTAAGTACAAAATCAGAACCGAGTACCGATCATGTTCTTCAACTTCTTCATATGGATTTATGTGGCCCAATGCGAGTACAAACGATTAATGGTAAACGGTATATTCTTGTGATTATTGACGACTTCTCCAAATGGACTTGGGTATATTTTCTTCGAAGCAAAGACCAAGCTCCATCGATGATAATCACCTTTCTCACGAAAATTCAGGTTCAACTTCGCAACACAGTCAGAATCGTACGAACAGACAATGGAACTGAATTCAAAAATCAAACTCTTCGAGATTATGTTGAGAAGGTAGGAATTGTACATCAAACTTCGATTGTACGGACTCCTGAACAGAATGGAGTGGTCGAAAGACGCAACAGAACGTTAGTGGAAGCCGCACGAACGATGCTCATTAATGCTCAATTACCAGATTATCTTTGGGTAGAAGCCGTCTCAACCGCATGTTACACCCAAAATCGTTGTATGATCAACAAACGTCATAAAGTCACACCGTATAAAATTGTTCACAAACGAAAGCCTAACATACAACACTTTCATGTATTTGGTTCCCTATGCTATCCAAATAATGATCGTGATGATATTGGTAAGCTTAAAGCAAAGGCTAACATCGGTATCTGCATTGGATATTGTGAAAACTCAAAAGGATTTCGAATCTACAACCGTCGCACTAGGGAGATTCAGGATACTATTCATGCTAATTTCGATGAGCTCACATATATGGCTTCTGAGCAAAACACCTTAGGACCCGCAACCAACCTTCTAAATTTTCCAGAATCTTCAGCTAAACCATTGTCACTAACTCGTAAAGAATTGGAAACATTGTTCTCTCCATTGTTCGATGATTCGTTTGAGACACGTGCACCAGATGTATCCACTAGTTCCGCTACTCAACCTGATAACATTCAAGTACCTGATACAACGGTTACCACAACAACAATAGTAACACCCGATGCACCCCCAACTGAATCACCAACAATAGACGAACAAACTGATTCCAACACCGACAACCCAACTGAAGATCTGAATCAACCACAAGTATCCAAACATGTAGATTATGATCCAAATGCGTTCTTCAATCCGTTTGCTCCGACTCCGAACCTTTCAGACATTGCTGAGTTCTCAACACGCAACTTGGAACCAACTAATATGCAGCAGTTTCACAACCCTCACCCTTCAACACATCATTGGACTCGTGATCATCCAATCGTCAATATTATTGGTCATCCAACAGCTCCGGTTATGACTAGACAGAAAATTCACTCCGATGTCGAACATCGTATCGATGCTCTAACCGTTTGTCATGAAGAACCTAAAAACATCAAGCATGCTCTCACTCTTGAAAACTGGATTGAGTCAATGCAAGAGGAACTCAACCAATTCAAACGTCTTGAAGTTTGGGAATTAGTTGAACGTCCGGATGGAGTTTATGTCATTGGGCTAAAATGGATTTGGAAAAACAAGTTGGACGCAGAAGGCAACGTTATTCGTAACAAATCACGTTTGGTAGCTAAAGGATATACTTAGGAGGAAGGAATTGACTTAAAGGAATCTTTCGCACCAGTGGCTAGACTCGAAGCTGTTCGAATATTTTTGGCATACGCTACTCACAAAAACATGGTCGTTTATCAAATGGATGTGAAAACGGCATTTCTGAACGGTAAACTAAGTGAGGAGGTATACGTTAGTCAGCCAAAGGGATTTGTTGATCCAGAGCACCCGAATCATGTCTACAGACTTAAGAAGGCTCTCTATGGTCTCAAACAAGCCCCCAGGGCGTGGTATCATAAACTCACTGCTTTCTTGCTTCCTAATTCTTTTACTAAAGGTTTATTAGATCCAACTTTGTTTATCCAAAAACACGGGGAAGATGTTTTAATCGTGCAAATATATGTCGATGACATTATTTTTTGTTATACTAATAAAAAGTACTCAAACGCTATTGCCAGATTAATGAAACAAAATTTTGAAATATCAATGATGGGTGAACTTACGTTCTTCTTAGGACTACAAGTTCATCAGTCACCCCGTGGAATTTTCCTTAATCAGTCCAAATACGCTCTTGAGATAATTAAGAAACATGGCATGACCAGTTGTGATACTTACAATATCCCCATGGCCAACACAACTAAGTTAGATGCGGATCCAAATGGGAAACCAGTTGACCCCACAAATTACCGAAGTATTATTGGGTCACTCATGTATCTCACCGCTAGTAGACCGGATATTGTATTTGATGTATTTATGTGCTCTCGCTATCAGTCCAGTCCAACTGAATGTCACCTCAATGAGGCTAAGAGAATCCTTCGATACGAAAAGGGAACCATTCACTTGGGGATCTGGTATCCGAAGGATTCCGGTTTTGAACTAATAGCTTTTTCAGACGTTGATCATGCAGGGTGTATGGATACACGCAAAAGTACTTCTGGTGGTTTGTAGTTTCTTGGAGATAAACTTGTGTCTTGGCAATCAAAGAAGCAGGATTGCACTTCACTTTCGTCAACAGAAGCTGAATATGTAGCCATGTCTGCTTGTTGTGCACAAGTCATTTGGATGCGTACACAACTAATGGACTATTGTTACTTATTCAACAAGATTCCGATGTACTGTGACTTGAAAAGTGCAATAGCAATCTCCTGCAACACGGTTCTACATTCAAAGTTGTGACAAACGGTAATTTTTCCTCTATATTTTAAATAATAAACGCCCATTTATTATTATTGGACAACTTGGCTAAGCATACATGAGCTTACATAACTATTTCGGGAAGTGAACCCGAACACTGTGTCTACGATAACCCACTACTACGTTTATTTTTTTTATCAAGAAAAATATGAAAATATTACCGAACTGAGAATTTATCTCGAGCACAGCACGACACGTGTACCGACAGTGTTTTGGCTACGGCAGTCACGAATAAATAATTAGCAGTATTATAAATACATTCCTTAAAAACCTTTTACCAAAAATACAAAATACATTTAAATACCCACCCACTTATCTTTATACAAAATATATATATATACATAACAAATAATTAAAAAAAAAAAAAAAAAAAAAGGAAACGGTGTGATATAACCCACGCCCCCATCCACTCCTCACAAATCTCAAAACCAAAACAAAAAAAAACGCGTTCTTTTTTTTCTCCTTTTCTCTCTTCCCAGGAAACCCCATCTCCAAAAAATTTCAAGAACCCTAAAACCTAAATCTATAATCAAGAAAAAGAAGTATGAAAACAAGATTTATCCTCGAGATTGGGTCTCCTAAGGCAACCCTTGCATGCCAAGAGGAGCTGTCCACTGTTTTCTTTCTCTTCATCCCAAGTCGAAGTCACAAGATGATATATGAAGACTCAATTAGTTGTTTTTAAACCCATTTTTGGTTAATAACGACTTTCAATAATCAAAAGGTAGGTTTGGAGTTGAAGTTTTGTTTTCTTTTAAACCCACTCAATCAAAGGGCACCACACACATACTTTTGGTGTGGTTGCTGCTTGGATTCGAGTTGGAGTTCTTTCTCATCACCTTCTTCAGAAATATTGTAAGAAAACTTGAAACCCTAATTTTTTTTATTTGTTAGTTGTTAAATTTTTGTTAGGGCTCTTGTAATTAAGGTTGAAATAAACACTCTTGCCTAATTTAATTGAAGAAAAAGTTAATATACGAATTGATTGAATTTTTTTTATGTTTCGGTTATATATATATATTTTTTTTATTTGTAAAGGAATTGATAGGGCTACTAATCATGATATAGAATAGGAGTGTTTGGCATAATTTAATTTGAATAAAACTGAGATATTGAATTGTTATGAAGAAGTTAGGGTTCGATATATTCTTGTTGTTTTGGTATAAATGAAATTTATGTTGATGAAGTTTACTGTGATGTGATTTAGATTTTTTTTCCTTCTTTCCTTGCTGTCGAATTAGAGGACATATACATAGGTTATATATATATATATTTTTTTCCTTTCTTTCTCTGCTTCTGCAATACAAGGAGAACCTGTAGATGCATTTTCTTTTTTTTCATGATATACTTTGTTGTTGTTGTTTGTGACTCGGGTCATATTAACCAAGACTAAACCATGACAAAACTAATAGTGGCACTTATAAATTCTTCTTTGTTGATATCCTGTTGCGTTGTCGAATCGATTACATTTCCTGTTCCTTTGTAACGTCTCACTTGTTCGACTGGTAAAAAAAATTTTTGATATAACAATCTGTTTGTGACAAAACTTGTTATGGATAGAGTTGTGTGATTATTGGGTCGAGAAGCAGTTGGGTCGAGCCCAACTCGTGGCCCAAATCATACATACACTTAAGCCCAATACAACTTTACAAGTAAAAACTGCATATACGTTGTGTTATAATTTTCTTAAAATGGTAAAGATGTTATAAAAGTTATACGCTAAACTAAAACGCACAACTCACATAACGATATAACATTTACTTGTCCACGAGTGTAAACATACATGATCGGCACATACCAACACACATAACGCACACATTTATAAATACACACATATGTGATCTATTTTCTCGACTCAACCTCGATAACTATACTTGTCACTTAAAACTATAAAAATATTACCCCACGAACCTATACACAAAAATGTAATCTCTAGACAATTCAAAATCATATTTGTATAAGAATACGACTTTTCGCTTATGAACTATAAATGGACATTTGCTTAAGTTACTATAACTTAATGTTTTTGTAAAATACATAAATGGCTATTGTATATATATATAACTAACACTTTAGAATAAAAATGAAATTCGTCAACTTATTTTACATACATAAAAACTTATTAATTATATATACACCATTTGTTTTAGTCACTTGTACATGTAACAAATATATACATACTTAGTAATTTCTTTAAACAATAATGTTACTTAAGCCGTCAACATGTAAACAATTATTGAGGCTACTTTCTCGCACCTCGTCTTCGACTAATATTGAAACAAGAGTTATGTTTTTCCACGGGTTCATACTTAAGCACTTCAAAATTTATTTTCAAACATAAACCTAACACCACGAGCAACAACGACACCAACATATCCCTTTAAACTTTTAAACTTACTTAAACATAGTTGAGTCTTATTTGGTATTGTGAACTAAATACTGCCGTACTATTCTAGGTCACGTGTCGGTGCCGCTCACTTTCTCTACTTGACTTTTCACTACGAGACTACTATTTGCTGAGGTGAGTTTATAGCCCCACTTTACTTATACTTGTTTTACAACTATGGGGTGAGAAACATGCAAAACATTTTCTGGACCACTATACTATTTCTATTTTTCCAAAACTATTGCGTAGTTAGCCTAAGCCCTTGAACCCACTGTTATGCCCACTTTCATGAGCCGTTAGTTCCTGCTAGGAAGCGCGATTGATATAGATAGATCTATTGGGGGTGACTCCCCCCGTTCGGTTGGCCAGACGGGTCAATGCGGGCGTATACCAAGTCGGATTACGAGTGTATTGGGTTAAACACTCGCTATGGGCCCTGATTATTATATTTATGTGCTATATTGTAGCGCACTGAACTGTCTAGCTTCGGTTGCATGAACTTAGTGCTAGCGCGATAGATTATTTTGTATGACATTATATGTGTTGTAATGCTCGTACACAAAACTATTTGGTCCACACTGATTACTAAACCTATAGACTCACCAGCTTTTTGCTGACTTTTAGCATGTTTTTCTCAGGTGTTTGAGCTATATGTTACTGGCAAGGCATGGCAAGGCGATGGTCACAAAACTATTTACCGAAGTGTTTTCACACAATGATATGACTTGTTTTTATGGGACCACTAAACTTTGGGCTTACCTTTTTATTATCAAGACTTGATGTAAACTTAAAATTTTAATCTATTGTATTTTAACGGAACATGTATTCCGTTCTTTATATCTTTGTGTTGTGATTACCAATTAGTAGCACCCCATGACCCGAATGCTTCCGCTATACCGATTTTGGGGGTGTTACAAAAGTCTAAGAACATTGATCTGCGTTATCACTTCATCAAGGAGCATGTTGAAAAGGGTACAATAGAGTTATATTTTGTGGGTACTGAATACCAACTGGCTGACTTGTTCACTTAACCTTTACCACCGGCTAGGTTTACTGAGCTAGTCCACCGGATTGTTATGCGGTGTTTGACTCCAGATGATCTAAACTCTTTTCTTGAAAACAATTAACTGAGTCAAATACCAAACTATTTTTGTTAAATATTTATCAAAAACAAAAAGAGAAAATCAAAAAAATCTTCAAAATACCAAAAAGATTTTACATTTTTTTACGTTTTATTTTTTCTCTTGTTTTTTAAAAAAATGCAAGTACACTACCTTCTTCAGCACTTCGGTTTATCAAAAATTTCAAAATTTTCATACCAAGTGTTGAAGGGGAGAAAATGTTCTTCAAAATTTAAAAATCTTGATCAAGCATGTGTACTTGCATATTTCAAAAAGAAATGATGTTATCTTATAATAATGGTGGAACTTCATAGGTTATCCCACGTATCATTTATTTTATTATTTTTTTAAATTCCTTTAGCCTAGTATATCTTTGTCATTAACGGTCGTTGCATTAAACCGTTAAATATTAAAGCTTTGGACTTATAAATGGATATTATGTAGTCTAGGGACTAATCTTGCCAAATTATCAAACTTTTCAAAAATTATAACCAAAACAAACACACCCGTTTTTTTCATTATCACAAAATACAAAAACAAACACACCCATTTCTATCTAACGGCTCATAATCAAATCACAAATCCGTGCATCTAATCTTCAAACCGTAAGTTGTTTTATGATCTTTGGCCTGATCTAACAAAAGGTTTTCAAGGAATTAACTTTCCTATGGCTAGATTGTTCGTAATTTCAGTTTCTAGATCTAGGGTTTCGTTAATCTAGTATGAACGTGATTTATATGTTTTTTGCTTGTCGTTTCATAGGATTTTTTATGTTACAAGCATCCTTATTATGATAGAAACGTTTAATCATAACATTAAACACGTTTTCTTGGATTTCGAAAGTTAGGGTTTTAGTACGAATTAGGTTTTCTTGATAGGGTGTTGTTTTGTTTAATTATTGTGGTGGGATATGTTTGTTTGTGAGTTTACAACATCTTTATGCTCCCTAATTGCTCTATATATGTCTAACGAATGAATTCGAAATTTAGGGTTTATGTTAAAATTGGGAGTTTTCATTTTTATGTTCTTGAGCCTAATTAATGGTCAATATGTGTTTCTATGAAAGTTAATTGATGAATTTCATGGGTTTTTGATCGAGGTTGTAATCTAGCTATGAAAGCAAGAACCTCGGGTCGTAGTCCCAACGAGGGTTGAATATGGATCTCGTCGTTCAAAACCGTGAGTTATGTGATGTGAATTGGTTTAAAGATATGTTTTGGTTTTAATTACGCTACAAAACTTTATTTAAAACTTAAGAAAAGTAAAACGTGAGTAAAGAAGTTAAAATGAACGAGAAAAGAAAACATAAACGTTAAAAGAAATAAAAGAAAGAAAGAAAGATAAAGTAGATAAAATGAAATTAAAATGAAATAAGAAATGCAAGATGTTTTTGGTTTTTAAGTTTAATTAATAAAAGAAAAGTAAAGTAAATGTTTAAAAGAAAATAAAACAAGTTAAAAGAAAAATAAGCTAAGTTAAAAAGAAATTAAAGAAAATTCGGCAGAGTTTCGTTTAGGAATGAACCAAACAAAACTCCACTCGAAGAACGATGGAGAAAATAAAAGTCTTACTCGACTTGTAAAAGAAATAAGAAAAGAAGAGGAGAAAACTAGACACGACTCAAAACAAACTTAGACTAAAATGAAACTGACACAAAAAAACAAACTCGCTACCCAAAAAAAACAAACTCGCTAGACTTGGGAAAGAACCAAACTCGCTACACTTTAAAACTAATACTCGCTATGAATTTTTTTACCCTAACTCGCTAGCTACTTGGAACACAAACTCGCTAGACCTAGACAAAAAACAAACTCGCTATACTAGGGACACAAACTCGCTAGCTATATGGATCCAAACTCGCTAGGCAGTTTTCTAAACTCGCTAGCTTTATGAAAAATAGCAAACTCGCTATTAAACCCTAAAAAACTCCAAACTCGCTACTAAACCCTAAATGACATACTGGACATTAAAAACTTATAACGTGACACAAAAATTTAATAAAAGGTAAATAAAACTTGTAAAAACTTGATAAATAAAACGTTAAGACACTAAAATAAGCTTAGAAATAAGCAAATAAGCCACGGCTTCTTTTGCAAGCCCTAACCCATAAGCTTTTTTATGAAACTCAAATGAAAACCATGCAAAGGTGACAAGAAAATTAATAAAAACTTGTAAAGATTAAGAAAGAACTTGTAAAGATTAAAGCAATAAAATGACAATAAGTAAATCAAGACATGAAAATTAAATTGACATAAATTTAAATGACAAGAAAATAAATGACAAGTAAAGTAAATGACATAAAATTAAAAGGAAATTAAAGACTAGCTTCAAAATGAAGCTTAAGGTGGGTATTTAAGGTTTCCATGGTGGATTCCTTTTACATCTAGCCCCCTTAACTCTATTTGTTTATGAAACGACACATAAACTTTCATTACACTTCTAAACGACTTCTAAAAAGTAAACTTAAGTCCTTGTAATCTTGAGGAATATGTTAACGAGTCTTCAAAAAGTCTTCAATGATATAAAAGTGACCACTTGCATCGAGTTTGGGACGCTTATACATGATAATCATCTTTAATCTTTGGTTAAGTATCTCTTTCATATTCACGAGCCTTTAAGTAATGAAAACATCGTCACGGGCTTTACTTGAGTAAATTTCATCGTTGACTCGGCTTCTTGACACCTTTCCACATCTCGTGCTCTTTTAGGGCTTTTTGGTTGGTTTTCATGCCATTTTTGCAATATCCTTTCCTGCACAGTCACAAACACAAAAACACGATATCTTTGGCTTTTCACGTTAGTTTTTGGTCTAATACACACTTAAACTAAGGTCAAAAGTATGTGTAAAATAGCACATATCAAAATCCCCCAGACTAAGGTATTGCGTGTCCTCACGCAATGTAATCACGTCACGCCTTAAAGATAAACAATTTCACACCTCTCTTTACTAACTTTGAAAAGTAGCAAAACCTTCAAGAGAGATACGAAATCATTTATTCCCTAAAACGCCCCGGTTTTCCATTTTAGACTTTGTACGTTATATATTACACTACTTTAGCTTATGACGGTGTGCTTGACTTTCATTATCTTTCAATAACGATTAAGGGTCATAGAGCAAGAACACGATTCATAGAAAAGTGACCGATTGGATAAAATTCATCGTCCCTGATTTTTCACAAGCCCCCAAACTAAGCGTAAAAACGGATCATTGTTTAATTACAAGTTAGATGCCAACGCTACTCATGGAAGTTACTCGTGCACCTCTTGCTCCCATTTTCCTATTTTTGTATCTCATTATTTTATTTTTGTGAGAGAAATGAATTTCTTCATAAGCATCTCGTTTCATAATTTTTAGTCCGATAAAGATACCAAATTCATACGCCAAGTAGTTATCGATCTTCTCTTAAGAAGGTTTGCAAGAGAAATGTGGTCCACATCAAGGATATTGGATACATACAAAGACTTTGGAATACATCAAAAATTGACATAAGTTGGCGAGTACATTTCACGTGCACCTCATGCGTCCGATCTAGGATCGTAACATGCACCTCACGCGCGACCAACTTTAGTCTTAACACTAGAACTCATGATCCATAAATCTTCAACATACATCCTTATTCTTTCTTTTCTTTATTTTTTCTCATTTTTTTTCTTTTTCTTGATACTTTTTTTTTTCACTTTTTGTTTTTCTTTCTTTTTCTTGCCTTAGTAACTTCTCAACTCCGAACCTTCACGGTTTCAATCCCAGACCTACCGCCAACTGCTAGGGTTGGAATCTAGGATCCAAGGCCCGATCTCAATCCGAAGTCTTAAAGCACCTTAGCTCATACATAACAACGGGCTTTTGGGTAGCTCCGAAACCTCATGCGTACTACGCTTATTCAACGATATACAATACAACTCAACTAAGCGTGTATCCATGATGTGTACCCAATTTCCCAAGCAAAGATTCTCTTAAGAAGATAAAGAACTACTCATCGGCTAAACCTAACATCTTTAATTATTTTGCACATTTATGGGGTGAAGCAATTTTGTGGGAACAAAAAGACATGAGTACCTTCGATGAGCTTTAAAGAGATCCAACTACTCTATGCTTAGCATCTAACTTCTAAAGAAACTCTATCATTTCACGTTCTCCGCAAATTTAAAATCTCAAGTAATGAGATCCGCGAATGCTTAGCCATAATCATTTTTTAAAGATTATATTGGTTAAGGGAGACAAGCTAGGGCTCAACACGCCCGGATCAAGTCAAAATTTTTATTCTCACTCTTACCTAGTAGGAAGTCAAACGCGGTGTCAAAACTTTTATTATATTTTTGTATTTTTAATCTTTTTTTTCTCATTTTTTCTTTGGAATTTTTCAAAATTTTTCAATTTTTGTGGATTTTTAAGGAAAAACGGGGTTGCGTAAGTAAACGACAATGGTGAAAGTGCTAGGTCAATCAAATCGAAGATTCACCCCCCCCAGACTAAATATAAACATTGTCCTCAATGTTTCCAAGGTAAGGGTAATCCTAACAATAAATCTAAGGCCGTTTATTAAGTATGCCAAAGATACCATTAGTCGATAAGATTTGGATATGGGTTTTCCAAGCAAGCAGCAAGACATGGGACTCGAGTGGAGATGCAACGAACCACGAGCACGAGAGTCATCATGAATTGGGGAAATCCTGCAAAAACACAAACAACCAAGCAAACACAAGATTGGAAGAGGTCGCAGCCACACCTGTGGCACGAGCACCCTACCGACTAGCTCCGACAGAACTACAGGAACTAGCAAGTCAATTGTCGGAACTATCAGAGAAAGGATTCATCAGGCCAAGTTCCTCGCCTTGGGGAGCTCCGGTCTTGTTTGTTAAAAAGAAGGACGGATCTTTTAGAATGTGCATTGACTACCGAGAACTGAACAAGTTAACCATCAAAAACCGATACCCACTCCCAAGAATCGACGATCTCTTCGATCAACTCCAAGGCTCGTGCATTTACTCAAAAATTGACTTGAGGTCCGGATATCATCAACTCAGAGTTCGAGAAGAAGATATTCCAAAAATAGCATTCAGAACTCGTTACGGCCACTACGAGTTCCAAGTTATGCCATTTGGCTTGACTAATACCCCTGCAGTATTCATGGACCTTATGAATCGGGTGTGCAAGCCATACTTGGACAAGTTCGTAATCGTATTCATCGACGACATCCTAATTTATTCCAAGAGTGAAAAAGAGCACGAGGGACACCTTAAGCTAATCCTTGAACTGTTGAAGAAAGAGGAACTGTATGCAAAATTTTCAAAGTGTGACTTTTGGATACCGACAGTTCAATTTTTAGGGCACGTAATTGATAGTCA